>JXCR01148729.1:719460-736378 GCA_002079205.1 Phalaenopsis hybrid cultivar | reverse complement strand
TATATATATATATATTCCTTTTATTTGTGCTAGAAAATTCACGCCGATTGAATAATAGATTACTGTCTTAGCATTGTACGAGAATTCGGCACATAAAGCCAAAAAAGAGAAGCAGTATGAGACACTTCAACTTTTTACGTTGAAAACACGTAAATAGAGAAAAAATCACAGGGTTAAGCCCATTTGAAATAATACATTCTATGAATGATGAATACGCATGTTCGTTATTCTCCTAAATTAGGAAAGATAAATGATGAAGTTGTATAACTATAATTTGATTGTAGTTCTAGGTGACAATAGGTTACAAGGATCATTGTTGATTGTTGTGTAGCTAGTAGTCCGTCGCGAGTGTTGTAGATGGTTGCTTCAGAAACGTTAATTGGTTAAAGAAGTCATTGTAAGCATTTGCAAGAGCTTTAAATCACATGGGTCATAATTGATGTGTAGACCGTAGTGGTGATGTCCATAAAACGTGGGAACTGGATTCAGGTGTTGCATGAGTTGTGAACCGTGTAGGTCGTAGAGAAGAGTATGAATGACGTTCGTAGTTCGCGGGGGTCGAAGTCGGGAGCTGTACAAGCTACAAATCTCGTAGGTTATTGGTACGAGTATGAGCGACATCTGTAAGCCGTGGGGGATGGAGTCGGGAGTTGCACAAGTTGTGAACCATGTAGGTCGTTGGGGCGAGTATGAACGTCTTCCGTAGGCCACAGGGGCCGAAGTCAGAAGTTGCACGAGTTGTAAACCATGTAGGCCGCGGGGGGAGGGGGGCGGATTGGGGGTTGCACGAGGTGTGAACCACGTAGGTCGCTGGTTGAATATCAATGACGTCAGTAGGTCGTGGGTGTCGTAGTCGGGAATTGCACAAATTGTGAACCATGTAAGCAGCTGGAGCGAGTATAAATGACATTCGGAGGCCACGAGGATTCGGAGTCAGGATCTGCAAGTGCTTTGACCACATAGGTTGTTGTTGGCATATGGACCGTGGCGATGAGCTCTTGTCTCACGAACGAGAAAAGGTTAATAGATTTTCCGAGTTATAGCATTAATCGGCGACGTTCGGTTGGTGGTGGTCTACGACGGCCGACGGGGGTCGATGAAGGAAAATCGTGGTCGACGGTGATCAGCGATGGTTGGTGATAGTTGGCGGTGATCGACGTCGGTCGGCGGTGATGCTAAGTTGCAGCCTCTCCTCAATACCTCGGGCTCTCTCTAGTTTTCAGCTCCTCCCTCATGAGAGGGGTAGGAGTCTATTTATTGTATTATGGATGTCATTAATACAGAAATATGAAGCATTTTGATCGGATAGTTAAGGGAACTTCTCACGATCATACAACATTTAACGGGCATTTGACTGTTATAATAATTTCAGAGTTGAGTGGTCTTGGGCCTGTTGGATTCTTCTTATGAGACGCTCGATTCAAGTATAGGCTTGCTAGTGTTAGTATATGTTTGACCTTCCCAATATATATAGAAATCTTCAAAGAGTGATTTAATGACTTAATCTAGGCTAGTGTCAGTATATGTTTTGACTTGAATTAGACCATTTTTTTATATCATTTGGTTTGTCTCATCCAGTCAGTTAGTTTGACCATAAGTTTGCTGAAATCAAACCTCTATATGACTTTTAATTGAAGTTTAAATGTTTCTTGTTCCAAAGATTGCATCGAGATTTATGTCGGGTGATGAAAATTTCTTGGTGTCACATCAATTGCCCTCATATTTTCGGGTGAGATCATCTTTGTCGTTCAAAAATATCAAGATCTGGAGTATTTGTTTTATTAATGTATTACATATAAAGATATATATAATGATCATTTCAATTATTATAAGTATAATTTATCTATGGATATAACTAAGTAACTGAGCATGATGCTATAAATACCTCCACACGCATAAAGAAACTAATTATATATATATATATAGTTGAAATTAATTTCATGAGGAATATGACGAAATTTTTTTTTAATGATTGAAATTAATTTCATGAGAAATATGAAAAAAATATTTTATATATAATAATGGACATTTAATGGTTGTGTTTTTTTTTTAAGTCAATAATAATTAATATTTAATTGTTGCACTTCTTTTTGAAGTCTATAATAATGAACATTTAATGGTGAAAGCCCTTTTTGCGTCTATAAATAGGCCTAAAGGAGAGGGTAAAGGGGGAGACGTGTTGTGGTTGGGCATCATGACAGCATGTTCCGGGCGTGTCGCGGCGGGGCATCACTACAGGGAACCTCGGTGGGGAGTCGCGGCGAGGTGTCGAGTCGACGAGACGCGTTGCAATAGTACGTCAAGGCGATGCGTTGCAATGACGCGTTACGACGGGGTGAAGCGTTACAATAGTGCATCGCGGTGGAGCGTTGCAACGGCCATTGAAGCGGTGCATTGGGCCGATGCTTTGTGGCGGGGCGACGTGGCGAAGCGATATGTTGCAGTGGTGCATTATGGAGATGTGTCATGATGGAGCATTGTGGCAATACGTTGCGGCGGGGCGTTGAGGCTACGTGTTAAATTTAAGACTTAAATTTAAGACTAACATTTGATACCATGATTTCCCAAGAAGAAGAAAGTTGTCCCGCGTAGTAGTGCAGAGTTTAGGTGCAAAGTTGCGGTGCCAAGTTACGATATAGAGTTGTGGTGCTGAGTTGCGGCGCATAATTGCGATGTTGAGTTGCGTTGTAAAGTTGCAGGCATACTTGCAACAAAGAGTAAAGTCATCCTCACCCTGCATAGCAGGTAAGCAACAAGATCTTCTTTCTTATTGCAGTGAAAATAAAAGTCATTTTTGTCATGTGTAACAAGCAAGCAACGAGATCTTCATTATTGTTTATGCCACGCATTTAGGAAGTGATGAAGAAATGTTGTAGCTTTATTGTTGCGCTTTGAGGGGAAGATTTTCATGCTTATGTGGTGACGATATTTAAAGATCCTCTGACTATCATAAAAAATACTGAAATTTTAAGGAGTCAATGTCAACTCTACTCATAGATGAACGGATTTATTGTAACTCTTGTACAAGTATATGTTGGATTTTGTAGCATTTTTTATTATATGATGTGATATTTGTAGATGATGACAATATATTTCTTTATTTCTTTCATGCTTGTTGTGGCATCTTAATTGTGCAAAATTCTGCAATTAAAGTTAGCACACAAATTTTTATAAAATAAAGAATCGCGTGTCTTTTGTTGTTTGTGTCTTCCTGGATTGTGCCCTCTCAGACCTATGTCATATAAGAGCTTAAACTTGACCTTCGAAGGCTTGCAACCTTCTGAGGTTTTTCAGCGAATACCCTCTTGGGCTCGTCTTCCAGTAGCTTCTTATCAGGTATTGCATTCTGGGCTTAACTTCTATAAGCATGATTAAAAGGACAATTCATTGAGGATGTAAGAATAGTTCTGAGTTGTATAAATGGAGATGCTCGACAGTATTAACCCGTAACAAAGTCATATAAAATCCACTAAGAATGGTTGACCTATCCTAGGTTGTTGGTCGAAGCATTTGCTTGATCGCTTAACTTGTTATGGAAGAGGTCAAAGGAAATCTATCAAGGATTTTTGACTTATCTGAGGCTGTATGCCAAAGTTTTTGCTTTATGACTGTAGTCTGTAATGGAAGATGTCAAATCAAGTCCTCCTGGGATCGATTAAGCTTAAAATGAGGTGTCAGAGATGCTTTGCATTTCTTAATATTATGGCGTGGATCGCAATGGACCATATGTTTCTTTGAAAATATGGTTGCAGTCATATTCAAGAAAAATATTTGATAACTTATTAGTTGCTTGCTTTTGAATCCTTTTGCCCCCAAACATGGGTGTTTTCCATGTGAGCTTGTAAAACAACCCATGTATCGGGCCTTGAAGAGATAATCTTCTTGATATAGGTGAAGAAGAAACCGAGTACGATGAGGGGGCATGGAGGAAGTGTTATTTGGGATGAAGATAGCCCCCGTACAAGAGCATTTTTCGCAGACTTTGTAATCTGAAAGAAATGTGGGATGACTTCCCCACCGCAGTCGTGCCCTAAATGTTAACATGAACAATCATTCGAGACAACAGTGAAGCCTGACCCCCATCCTGGAAGAAGTTGTGAAATACTCTGTGTCTGAATAGGACACGAAAAGACAACCCCACTACAATTGTGCCCGGAATGTTAATGTGAATGACCTTTTGAGATTGCGGTGAACGTTGCCCCCAACATTAAAAAATTCTTCGGGGATGATCTTCAAGATGCAAAGAAGATTCCTTCGTCAGTTGGATGATATACATCATTATGAAATAAACAGGGGATCGACATCTCAAAGCTAAAGATAATGTCGAATGGTGTTTCGTTTCCCACAGACGGTGCCAAAATGATGCGTGCTAGAAAATTCATGGTGATAGAGTAATTGATTATCGTCTTAGTGTTGCACGAGAATTAAACACACACAACCAAAAGAAGAGAAGTAAGCCGGAAGAGACACCTCAATTTTTACATGAAAAACCCGTAAAAGGGGAAAATACCATAGGGCCTAGCTTAGTTGAAATAATATACTATGAATGATGAGTACACAATGTGCTAGAAAATTCACGGTGATAGATTAATGGATTATCGTCTTAGCGTTGCACGAGAATTCAACACACACAACCACAAGAAGAGAAGTAAACATGAGAAGACACCCCAATTTTGTATGTGGAAAACTCTTAATTGGGGAAAAAACCATGGGGCCTGACCCAGTTGAGATAATACACTATGAATAATGAGTACACATGTTCATTCTTCTCTTAAATTATGGAAGATGAAATGAAAAAAGTTACATAACTGCTGTAGTTCTTGGTGACAACATGTCGTAAGAGCCATTGTTGATTGTTGTGGAGGTAATAGTCCTTTATGAGTGTTGTAGATGGTTGCTTAGAAGCGTTGATTGAATAGAGAAGCCATAGTAAGCAGTTGTAGGAGATGTAGACCAAACAGGCAGTAGAGGTGAGTAGTGGTGACGTCGATAGACAGTGGGGACCATATTCAAAAGCTATATGAGCTGTGAACTATGTAGGTCGTAGAGGCGAGTATGAATGACATCCATAGGTTGCGGGGGCCAAAGTCGGAAGCTGTACAAGTTGTGAATCGCGTAAGCTACTAGGAAGAGTATGAGTGACATCCCTATGCTGCGGGGGCCGGAGTTAGGAGCTGTAAGAGCAGTAAACCACGTAGGTCGTTGAGTCGAGTTTGAATGTCGTCTGTAGGCTACAAGGGACCGGAGTCATGAGTCACACGAGCTGTGAACCACGTTGACTATTGGGGCCAATATTAATGACGTCTGTACGCTGTAGGGGGCTGGAGTTGAGGGGCTGTACGAGTTGTGAACCATGTAGGCCGTTGGGACAAGTATGAATGACGTCCATAGGTCGCATGGACCGGAGTTGGGAGTTGTATGAGTTGTGAACCACGTAGGCCGCCGGAGCAAGTATAAATGACATCCACAGGCCACGGGTGGCCGGAGTCGGGAGTAAGAGCTTTGATCACGTAGGTTGTTGTTGGCACATGAACCGTAGTGATGAGATCTTCTCACAAATGGGAAAGAGTTACTAGATTTTCCAAGTTATAACATTGACTGAAGGTGTTCGATTGGTGGTGGTCGACAGTGGTATGCGGTGGTGCGATGGTCGGCGGTGATTCCGGACTGCAGTCCCTCCTCAAGGTCTCAGACTCTCTCTAGTTTTAAGAACCCTCCTTTTGAGAGGGGTAGGTGTCTATTTATAGCGTTTTGGGTATCATTAATGCATGAATATGAAACATTTTAATCGGATAGTCAAGAGAGTTTCCTACGATCATACAACATTTGATGGACACGAGTGCCTTAACGGTGTCAAAATTGAGTGATCTTAGACCTGTTGGATTTGTATTGTTGAGACGCTCGATTTGAATATATACTTACTAGTGTCGACATCCGTTTGACTTTCCAAATATATCCAGAAATTTTCAAATAGTGATTTAATGACTTGATCTAGGCTTGATTAGACTTAGTTTAGATTAGTTTTTATATCAATAGAGTCTGAGCCTCAAATATCAATGTTTGTTTTGTAAATATCAATGTTTTAGTGTTATGTATGTGATTGTCCTTTTTTATTTTCATCTACAATATTTAATCTAGAGTGCCTCAAACAAATGAATCTAAACTTGAATCAAATGGGAAGCCTTGATAAGTCATGCGGAGAAAACTTCGTTATAGATTAAAATATATATTTTTTCGCTTACAAGAAAAAAAAAAATACATGAAAAACTCATAAGAGAAAAAACTCATATGGTATGAGTCAATCAAATTAATCAAATGTACAATTGAATGTATAGGAGTCAATCATTCTTCTTAATTATAGACAATTTTGCTGCAACTGTTGTAGTTATGCTATAAAAGTTTTGTTGGTGGTTTACAATCTTTACATGTGAAAAATTAACTATGTGATATGTAAATATATAAAGTTGGGTGGTATTTATGCACATGCCCGCTTATCATATCTTCATCCGAGGTTATAGATGCCGTCGTAATCAGCTAATGAGATTAGGTTTGGAGAATAAATATCAAATCACTGTCGCAATCCCGCAAGCGGATTACTAGTTCTGAAGTTCAATTTGCAGACTACTTTTGACTGATTCAGACGTTGAATTAAGCTGCTTCTGAGATGCTTGGGCGGTGAAGAAGAAGACGAAGGGCAAAGTCTCCGCACTCGCCACTCGTCAGCAAATAACAACTCGATATAAAAACACTTGTGCCCCTTTGAGAGGTAGACAGTGGAGGCGCTTTGTGGATCCTTGAAGTCATCATCTGGTTTTTGTCTTTCTTATACAACTACCCTAGGTTTCCTCTTCGCTGCTCCGATCTATAGTCAGCCGACTCCCGAAACATTACTTGTACGGCGAACCAGGACAAGGTGCCTATTATTCCACTTTCTTTTGATCCAAGCTTGTTTGATTACTTGAGTTTATAGTGGAGTTTGTTTGTGAAGGAAGGTGGTTTGATTTAAACGGTTTAGGTGGTTCTATTTGGCTTGGGGACGAGTTTGGATTGGCGTGATTAGCTTTTAGATGCGAGTCCGGGGATGGAAATTTTTTTCTTCTCTAGGGTTTATGGACTCACCGGGGTATTATTGGAAAGGGTTCTTCGTCATATTGTTTGTGCTGGATCTATGTGTATTGTGGACTTTTGACTTTCGGACTGCTAACACTGTAACCTGCAGTTTAGACGGGTTTTGAAGAAGGATGGTAATTATCATGTTGGCGAGCTAGTGTTTAAGGTTTCTTTTTCTTGTTTAAATAAGTAATAATGCTTAAGGTTTTTTGTTTCCTTTTTTATGTAGTTTGGACGAATATAAGTTGGAAGTTCCCTAAGCTTAAGCTGCAATCCGAACCATTTGGTTGGTTAAAGGAAGAAGAAGATATAAAGCGGTGAAGTGGTTTGGTGTGTTTTCAACTTTTTGTAGACAAGGAAGAAGCATCCTCACAGTAAGCCCTTTCTCGTAGAGATATTGAAGAGGAGGCTGCACATGGAAAATAGGTTGGAAGAGGAAGTGTTCGCATATTGAGGCTAATCCCATAGATTTATTTGGGGGTTATGGCCTGAGCCAATGCCTCAACAAACGTGCATTTTTTAGCATTTCAACAAGATGCTGCAATCATGATCTAGGTATTGCCTTGATTTCCATGTCCCCATTTTCGGGCCAATCCTAGAGATTTTTTTGGGGTTTACGTCCAGTGCTTCTGCCATCATTTATTTAGAGAGGGTTTATTAGAAAAAAATATTACGAGGAAGAGTTGTTCGTAATCCAATTACCAAAATGAGCGCATGACACGAAGAAGGAGCTACCACTTTATATTATTTTTGCTGATACCATTACAAAAGCATCAGAGCGAAAATTTTTTACATTGAAGAATATTTTGTGTTTCTCCATGTTCCTAGTACAATCTAGCATCATGTTCGGCTAGTTTTTGAGTTAAACGTATTTTGTTTGATGGCTATTGCAATTACAAGGGTTCCTCCTATGGAAGGAGAGCGCTTGATCTTTAGAGACTTTTTATTTCCTGCTTCGATGCTATGAAACCAGAGGTCGCTATTGATTATAGGGGAAGCTTTTATTTTGACTATAGTAGCATACTATTTGTTGTTGTTAAGTGACAATTTGTAAGAATGACTAGGTTCTAGAACTCGAGGAAACAAAACCATGTTACTATAGAGATTGTAATCACTGGAGATAAGGTCTAAAATCTGTACCTGTAGGCTCAGGACTCAATGTTGAAAAGAATGAAACATTCCATTTCAAAGCATAAATGGACTGTCTCTCATGCTAGTGTTTTGATAGCTGTTTGGTATGCCTAAAGTACATGATTTATCTTGTCAATGCACTGACATTAGTTTTTTTAAGCGAGTCTTTAATTCCATCAAGATGGTTCAATTAGTCACCTCACTTTGGCTAGTAGTTTGAGAGTGACTTACAACTTTGTGAATGACTTTGATTTTGTGTTCTTGATAGAATCAAGTAGACATCTTTCTGCAGAGCTTGTTTCCATTATTTATCATAATTATGGTTTGGAGGACAAACCTACATATTTTATTTTTCAGATATCTTTTATTTTGATTTATATGTTCTTTTATTTATTGGTTATATTTTTATAAATGTTATATGTTTGTAACTACTTACTATCATGCATTTGTGAATGCTATATATAATATATTGAATTGAATGCAATGAGCACATGAATGATATATCTATATTAACTGTTTATATTTACATGACTGACTGTAATAGAGTCACCTCTTTATGGTACCAATTGGGGAATGATAAGTTACTTTTTCACATAAATGAAAAAAATATTGATATTGAAGTACCTGAACTGGTATAATTGTCAAACAGTGCTCTTGTATATGTTATATAAATATATAATGATATAAATGTGCTATTAATATTGTAAGATTTATTGAATAACATCATATTCTTGAAATATCAAATATTTATATTGATTTATTAAAATCTTAACTGAAATTTAAATTGTGTTATTTTCCCCTATATTTTTATAGTTTAGGATTATGGAATTTATTAATTTTTTCTAGCTTATTGTTGTTTTAAACTAATATTTCAGGCTAAATTAAGTGAGTTAAAGATTAGCGATATATGAAAAAATATTTATAGAATGTGGGGATAACCTGTAATGAGGTAATTTTAATTATATTATTTTAATTTAACTTGATTAATGTCTATTTCATTTGTTAATAATTAGTTATGAAAAACAAATAAGAAAAAAATAATTCTTACTGTCCGATCGTTAGTTCCCATCTTGTTTAATTCTAAGCCCTGTGTCGGGTCGTAACAAAAGTGATATCAGAGGCAAGATTTTGGATTAATTAATATAATTTTGATGAAAGAGAGTAGGTAATTATAATAAAATTTTAATAATAATTAAAATAAAAAATTTAAGCTAACTCAAATTATTAACTATATCCATTTAGACATAAGGCTACACCCAAAATTATGAAGAAGTATGTCCGATAAAAAATTTATGTATAGTTCATGTTGACCTGCTTAAGGAAAGAGGACTTGTGATCTATTTTTAAATATTGAGGACAAAATTTTATAAGTGGGGAAGATAGTGACGCCTCTTTTCGGCTATTCGGAAGAGGAAATGAAGAATCAAAGAAGTGGAAACAAGGAGATGAGCAGAGGGGAGAGAAAGCGAGGAAGTTGAAAGCCAAGGAGGTAAGTTCGCCCTATAAATTGTTGTATGAGGGAGGTAGGAACTTACCAAGAGGGTTGTTCGGCTAGTGCGAGAGACGAGTGTAAGCTACCTCGCAGCCGAAGATAGATAACGTTGTAGCCTGCAGTAGTATCGACAGTAGCAAGGGTGACACCACTAAGGAGGAGGCGAGTGCGGGAGTTACTGCTTGTGCATAGACACTTGACCAAGAGCGATCAAGCTGAAGGTGAAGAAGCTTTGTGCTAAGAAGAGGGAGATCCCCCGGGTTATCTGACATGTTTATATTAATCATTATCATAGTTAGTAATTGTACTTTTAAAGTGTTATAATATTTTGGTTCTTCTCAACTATTTTGTATTAACAGTTAATCATATTCGTATAAGTTTTATTTTGATTTATATATTCTCTTATTTATTTATCTCATTGTTATGAAAGTTATATGTTTGTAGCTACTTACTATCTTGCATTGGTAAATGATATATACAATATATTTAATTGAATGCGATGAACATATAAATGATATATCTATATTGACTATTTATATGTGTATGTCTGATTATGATGAAGTCACCCTTTTATGGTAGTAGTGATTGAACGCTAAGGTGCTCTTGCACATAAATAAAAAAAGATATTGGTATTGAAATATCTTAATTGGTATAATTTTTATGCGGTCCTCTTATGACGGTTATATAGATATAAAATGATATAAATATGTTATTAATATTGTAAGATTCATCGAATAACATTATATTATTAAAATATAAAATATTTATATTGATTTTTTAAAAATTTAAGTGACATGCATATTGCATTTTTTTCCCTTGTATTACTGTTGTTTAGGTGTATGAGTATTAACTAGTTTTGTTTAACTTACAGTTGTTTTAAACTAATTCAGGTTTTATTAAACCATAAAAGATGAGCGATAAAAGGAAAAATATTTATAGAAGATGTAGACAATCTGTAATGAGATAAATTTAATTATAATATTTAATTTAATTTGATTATTGACTCTTTTATTTGTTAATAGTTAGTTATAGAAAATAAATAAGTGAAATTTAATTCCCACTGCTGACCGTCTTTTTTCGACTTGGTTAATTCCAAACCCGGGCCGGGTCGTGACAACTCATTTCAATAGGTTATTAAAATCATTTAGAATGATAACAATATATTGACGCGACACTAACACAAATGTGAATGACAAACTCACAAATTATGGCACTATATTAAGATTTGGACTATTCATCATGCATAACTATCCAAGTGTATAGATAACCACTATTCCCTTGAAAAGTAATGAAAACTAATTTGAAAGCTTCAAATCAATTTGTGGATGCGAGGGTCGAACACAACAAAGAAGGAAGGAGGGATATTGGAAGATTACATGCTTTATAGACCACTTCACTTTCATATTTTGGCTTGACTAAAATCTTCTATTTATAGAAGTGCTTTTTTGTAATTTCTTTTATTACCTTTTCTCTTTAGCTTTATGATATGTCGCTAGTTAATGTCGTACTGTTTTATTGGTTTCAATGGCTTTTTAAGTAAGCCTTGAGCTACCGTAAGCTTACAAAGGCCTATAAATAATTCTTTCTTTAAACCATTGCAAATTATTGAATGAACTTATCTTTTGTTTATGTAAATATTATGTGGAATGGCTTTGTAGATTATTTAGTAGTGCTTTAATAAGCCTTTAATTACCGCTCTATTTCTCTCTCCTCTCCTTCCCAACACAGCTCCTCTTTCCACAAGCTAGGCTCTTCCAACTCTTAAACTATGGCCTCCCTCAACCCTAAGGTCCCCTCTGCTAACACCTCCAATATATATTCTCCCACATCCCTTACAACTTTCTAGAACTTTAACTCATCATCAAGCCTAAGATATCCAAGCCAAAAGCCCAATAAGTGGGATAGTTTTCTTTTGTGCACAACGAGATTTAAAAACTCACAACTGTTAACTATTGATGAAAAGCCCTTCTAAATTAGTTACTTTATTTGGAGTTGCCTAACGCTTTTCTTACCCTTTCAAAGCATTAAGTTCCAACTCCAAATTTGTCAAAAACCTTAATATGCACGTTCTTTCATTGCCTGAACCACTCTTCCAACACCATCTCAAGAAGTTATTAATCAAATTGTTGACTTCACTAATAATATTCTTTAGACACTACATCACATGCTAAATTTTGGGTGAGATCAATACTCGCAAGGTGACGTTGAATAAGACATCTGNTGAGATCAATACTCGGAAGGTGACGTTGAATAAGACATCTATTGTGCTACCATTGTCGATTAAAATTTACTTTATATTATAGAATCGATCATCTATCACAACATTAATAGCAGGGTGATCTCAGTAAGGAGCACAATCTTTTTCCGGGTCAGTATTTTTGAGTTGAATTGAGTTGTCCACTCATGGTTTCTCTTGGGTTGACATTTTTCGGGCTAGTGGAGAAGACTCAGCTAGTTGGTGATTGTTTCAATTCTTCTGATTGCTAGTTGATCGGTTTTTTTATGTAATGGAGGCTGCTAATCACCTTGATAGTTTTAGATTGGCCATTGGCAGAAAAGCATTTTGATCTCTTCCGAGTTGATTGCATTCCTCCCACATGATGGAGCTTTTATTATTGTATTTGATCAAAAACACCATATTTTTAGGGTTGTGATTGTTGCAAATATTCAGCATTTTGAGTGTCTTTATAAGGATATTTTCTCATGAGGTATTATAGGAGCCTACTTTTGTGGCAAGCATGGAACCCTTTATTACTATGGTGGTGGTTGTTGGAGGTGCTTCTAATTATCTTTCTATGGATTTAAGAGAGAAGATCGTTCCTCCCCACCTGTTGTGATGTTGTTTCCCGTCAAGTTCCCTTAGCATTTGGAAAAAATATTGGCGATGGATTTCAACTACCTCATTAACCACAATTTGGCTTTAGCACATTGGATTAGTTATCACATTAGCCACCAATTGGACTTTAACAATTCAGATTAGTGCAGGATAGGATTGTGCAATGCCCCTTATGAGGTTAGAGAAGAGTAGTTGTAGGTAGAGAGCTTTGAGGAATGCTCCATGAAGAAGACTGGGTTCAACTATTAGAATTTGATGACCTTTATTTGTGAAGCATAGAAAAAAAATGTTGAAGTGATTCCCTCACTCCTTGAATTATCCCCAAAGATAGGAATAGCTCCTTACAATGTACCTATTGTTACTAGATTAGCAGTAAAACTTGGTCAATTCATTAAATACCCCTTATAGAGCATAGTGGGAGGAAATACAACTGTCTTAATTTATCCCTATACTATAACTAGAAAGACTTGGCATGGGATCCAATCTATAGCTCAATAAATTTGCTCGATTGTTTGAGAATGTTTCATATGCTCATATGGATTGGTGGAGCCTTTGTATGGATCAAATGAATTTTTGAATCCATGTGGAATAGCGAAATTGGCAATTTTATTAGTCTAGGTGGTACTTTCATCCAATTTATGTTGCCAAGGGAGGTTATCGTGTTCTTTTTGGGAGTTCTTTAAGAATGCAACATAATTTTATGCTAATTTGTTGGAGAGGAAACAAGAAGATTGGAGAGAGTAATGGCACGATCTCTATTCCTCAATTTATTTTTGGATTTTTTGGTTATGATCACGAGCACGATATAAACTAATTGTGTGGATATATTCTTAAGATGGGTTGTATTTAGTAAAATGGAATTGCATATAGCCTTGGATGAATTTGAGGAACATGGATTTTACAAGGTATCTTAGGGGTGCTTTGCCTTTCCTCATTTGTATGTGGTTGATACTATGATGGGGGAGGTATTGCTCGACTATGGATTTCTTGTAGAAGATGATTCATTTCATCTCTTTTCTTTTATGCATCAAACTTAACCTTTAAGAGAATGTCCAAATGTCGTATCAACGAGTGAAATCTTTCAAAATTTTTTAGGGTGAGAGGGATTTGAGGAAGGGATTTAATGGTTGAGAATATAGGGTATGAAAAAATTTCACTTGGAAGCCTTCAAAGATGCACCTCATATTGTAGTACTTGTCTGTATTCCGAGTTGATGGTTGATTATCACTTAGGTGTAGGTGATTGATTGTGCCACAAGGAGCACCCCAAAGTGTAGGAATGTTTTTTGTTAGGTATGACTCATATACCATAAATGGGATAGATGCTGAAGCGGAATGATTTGTCTAATCGGGGGAGTTTCATCATGTGGGTTGGGGTTGCGAGGGCAACACCTTGCAGTTTGGTACAATGGTAATTTAAGTAATTGCATATTGTACTATAGGGTTATATATATGCACTGTTTGTAACCTTAGGTGAGTTTTAGAGCTGAATCTTGTATTTTGTATTATTTTCTGAATATTGAAAGGAAGTCGTCGCTCTGCTCACCAGAATGTAGACATCTTTGCCGAACCTCGCAAATCTCCGTGTTCTTCTGAATTTGTGTCGATTTCTGTTTTTTTTCTTCGCTCTAATTTCTCAACAAGTGGTATCAAAGCGAGGTTCTAGGGCAGGGGAGAAAAATTTCAGTGACGCTGAAATAAAGAAGATTTTGACAGAGGAGATTGACGGCTAGGGAATGATTTCTGCAAGCTTCTCGACAGTTCGAATCTCGGCGCAAAGAAATTTCAAAGACGAAGCAGGCTTAGACGGTTCGACGGATTAGAGATTAGGACTCTGGCGCGATCGCGGGACATGGAACAGTTTCGCGAAGCAGAAGATCAGACGATTGGTTCTGCGAAGGTGACAGGAGGTTCGACAGGGTTCTGTGGTCCGGACGAAGTTGTTCGCGAAGGTTCGCAATTGCGGCCAGTTCGCGTGCGGTTCGGGGCGAACAAGGCGAATGAGGGCTGCGAGACTATTGCAGAGGCGATTCTCTACCAGGCGAGAAGGATTCGCGACGAAGGGCTCTGTTCGCCGGTGCGGGAGGCAGTCGGGCGGTGGGAAGCAGAATTGGAAGGGCAGACACGAAAAAGGAAAGTTTGCAGAAAAGGAAATTTAGTGCGGAGATATTCCGGAGATTTTCCAGGACTCAAGAAAGTCAAAGTAAGGGAATCTGCTGCTGTACTCGGGAAATGAAAGATTTCTTTTATGGAAGGAAAACGGAGGTAGAGCTTTTCTGGAAGTAAAAATGAGCTTTTCTTGGAAGTTTAAGAAAAAAGATTTCTGGGAAAGTTTAATTAAGGGAAATCCTTTTTCTAGGAAACTTAATTAAGGGAATCTTAATTAAGAGATTATTTAAAAAGATTTGTAGCCTAACCCACATTGGTACATAAAAAACTCAATGATATATTTTTCCTAAGGGGCTGGATATTCGCCAAGGTGGAAATTTGTTAGGTATGACTCATAATACCAGAATTTGAAGTCCCTTGGAATGAAAAGATGTCTCTTGGAATTGAAGAATTGTGTCTCTTGGAATTTAATGGGTTAGGGAGATCAACGAGGGCGCAGCGGAAGCGTGGTGGCCCAACCCACATTGGTGCATAAAAAACTCCATGATATATTTATCCTAAGGGGTTGGATATTCGCTAATGTGGAGATTTGTTGGGTATATGCATTTCTCCTAAAGGGGCTGGATATTCGTCAAGGTGGAGATTTTTTAGGTATGACTCATATACCATAAATGGGATAGATGCTGGAGCGGAGCGGAGCCCACGAGCGGAGTGGAGTGGAATGATCTGTTCAATCAGGGGAGTTTCATTATGTGGGTTCGGATTGCATGGTCAACACCCCGCAGTTTGGTACAGAGATAATTTAAATAATTACATATTGTCTTATAATGTTATATATATGTGTTTTGTTTGTAACCCTATGTGAGTCTTAAAGCTGAATTTTGTATTATGTATTCTTTTCTGAATATGGAAAGAAAGTCGCCGCTATGCTCCCGAGCATGTAGACATCTTTGCCGAACCTCGTAAATCTATGTGTGTTCTTCTGGATTTGTGTCTATTCTTTTTTTTTTTTTTCTTCGCCCTAATTTCTCAACATTTCCCACAAGCGATGTAAAATTGTTGTATGACAAAAACAACTATGAGTTGGTCCAGATTCTTTGACATCATTGATAATGTGGCTTCACTCTTGTACACACAATCGATAAATGGTGAAATTGCCCTAGGAAATGATTCTATTGACTGACACTCCAATGCCTAAGTTAGAGATTTAACTTAAGGGCTTGGAAATAGCTCAACAGAGCTTTCTTCATAAAAAGGAATGGGGATTTGTCGTACTCTGCTGGGTATTAATATGTTAAGAGGAAGGGTAATTTGCTACCTCAGCAAAATGTGTCGGTGATGAATAAACCACCTTGAGATTTATGTTGGTTCTTTCGGCAAGTCAGCGGTGAAAAATTATGCCGCATCTTATTTAAGATTGACGTCGAACCATTACACCCCTAAGGATAATGGGCATTTTAATGAATGCCTTTGGCGCGAGGATTAGCATTGAGATCTAAATTGCGCCGTTGGATCTATATTGATGGCATTGAGATTGGCACCAAAGATGATCTGACTTACAATCAAATATAATTCACCAAGTCAGGTTGGAGGGCTGACATCAACCTTGACACCAATGTTGTAGAAGTAGAAAATATTGTTGCTCCATTTGAGTTTCTTTACATGAAGATATGAAGATAAATTTGGACATTCTGTATCGGATGGTTCCAATTAATCTAAAACTGCATATTTTTTTGGGACAGCTGGTTATAGACTTTGATACTCATTTGGTTTGTTTGCCCTACATTGCCTTGTTAAAATTGCAGAAAACAGATACTATGGTTCGTTGCTCTTCTTTACCGTCATGCTCAGTTTTTTCTCTAATTCATTGGTTTATCACCTCATTATTGCGATTTAAAAAATGTAAAAAACTCTCGGCATTTTCAATTTTCATAGTGTCCAAGTTTCAGATTTAATGNGGCCGTAATCCAAGGTCAGTCACAAACACAGCAGTCAGCATCTCCAAATGTCAATCGACCAGAGGTTATACACATTACAGAAGAAAGAAGAGAGGTAACATCAGCCAACAAAGAAGAGCAACCAAGAAAAGGTTCTACATCAACAACCATACCTGAAAAAGATTTCAAATAAATGGTTGAACAAGTTCGTGACGCCTTAGTACAATCCAAAGGAGGTGCATTAATTCTAAAGGGTAGACCCTACCCAGAGGAATTTGACACCGTACCCTTTTCTAAGGGTTTT
>JXCR01148729.1:687485-715352 GCA_002079205.1 Phalaenopsis hybrid cultivar | reverse complement strand
CTATCTCTTAGACTATTCTAATGTACATAAATAACTCTAGAACATTCTAGGTTATTCTTAGATCCTCTTTTGAGCCCTTGCTTCTTGCTCTCTCCTGAATGTGGTGGAATCTTCTAGAGCCCCTTTGATGACTCCTCATATTCGGACCTTCTCTAGAATCTTCCATCCTCTGTTCGTCTCGATGATTTTTCGAATGTCGCGGAGCGTGACACTCTCCCACACTTAAATCCGCAATGCCCTCATTGCAGCTTCCCCTGCACCTTTGAAACTGCCTCTTCGATTTGCCCCCATACTTGGAAATCTTTGGCTTCTCCTTGATGCAACATGTCTTCCTGGCTAGCGGCNTATACAATGTCTAAGAGAAGCTTCTAGATTACAATATAATATTCTATCTCTTAGACTATTCTAATGTACGTAAATAACTCTAGAACATTCTAGGTTATTTCTTAGATCATCTTTGGAGCCCTTGCTTCTTGCTCTCTCCTGAATGTGGTGGAATCTTCTAGAGCCCCTTTGATGACTCATCATATTCGGACCTTCTCTAGAATCTTCCATCCTCTGTTCGTCTCGATGATTTCTCGAATGTGGCGGAGCGTGACATGATGCTGTTATCTAGAGAAGTGCACCGCGTGGGTACACCTTCTTTGTACTCTACAACAATTAATGTTAGAGAGAGGGAAGGAGTAGGCGCGACTCCAATCCTTCCACTATTGAATATTTTAAGCTTTTATTTTTCTAATGCATTAAATGTAAATACAGTTTCTTTTTATTTTTATTTTTGATAAACAACTGTCCGAGTTCTTCTTTTTAATATAGTTAAATATAAAATTAAGTTCATTTTGTCGAGTCCGCTCGGACGTTTACCAGCCAAATCTTCCTTTGCTTGAACTCAAGCTCGTTTAGTTAACGTGCTCAAATTTGAGCTTGAGCTCGAGTTTGTGGCTCAATAAACTTGACTCGTGAGCTCGTTAGCAGGTCGAGTTTGAGCCGGTTTACGAGCCGGCTCAGCCCACTTACATCCCTAGTAATAGGTGAAACGAGCTGAACTGAATTGCTTTGATGAAATGATACACTCCCTGAAGATGTAGTAGTGTTCTTGAACACAAAAAGTATAACATTTGCTCAATCTGATTAAGTTAAAAAACATGATTTTGTGATAAAATGTGTTGAGGAATTGTCTCTCTTCTGATAAACCACGCCTAATGACGTAGGGAGTATAATTTTAGTATCTTCAATGACCTTATATCGTAACTGCAACTCTTCAAATATGTTTATGTATTTTGATCTTCTGTTTTAATCAGTTAAATTTATCAGGTAAACTATTCCGAACTTGTAAATGCCAACATTTTCTTTTAAAAGTTCTTTTATTTCAGCTTAAGTGGCGGTTGGTTTTCTTCTAAACTTTTCTCTTTGTCCTTCCATGCTTTTTTACTAAATTTTAGCTTTCTCAGTTTATTTCATTTTTGCCGATATTACTTGTATTTCATTAGGCATGGTTTATCACTCAAACTAGTTATCTAAAATACCTGATTAGTACAAATTCTTGGATAAACTTTACCATCATAGGTAGACATTTTAAGTTCTTTTTTATTATTTTATTTTTTTATTATGTTATTTATACACCCAAATTTCAACATATATGACTTTCATAAACATCATTATTAAACAAACTAAATTATATATCATGAGTATCTTTTTGCATCCTGTTTGTGTTAACATTCAATTGGATGATGTTTCCATTGTGATTGGAATCTACTTCAATTTAATATGCATGAACTTGATTAATGAGTTTTCATGTTTTGATTGATGTGTTAACTATATTAGTTTCATCGCTAATGGTTGTGTTCTTCCAGTAGTTCAACCAATTAATATTGTCAGTTTGACAAAATCTCATTTCTTTCATGATCTATAAAATTTTTCTGGTAATTAGCTCTACTTTTTAGTGCGTGTTAAAACAATCTAATTCTCTAACACTAATTTGATGAAGGGTGGTTCAAGTTTAGAGCCGAAAATGGTGCTATATATGTAAATCATACAAAGGAACTTAAGATTCACATAAAAACCTTGCAGTAATCTAACACACACACACACACACATATATATCTATATTAATACAAAGATTTCATATGAGATTTGGAATCCAAATAAATGAATGAGCAAATAAATTTTAAAAAATAATTGAGAAATTCGAACATTATGAGATAAATAGACATTTTTACTCTAATCACTACTACTAAAATTTAACTTATGTTAAATTTGAACAAAATTAGTTACAATAGAAGCAAATGACATAATATATAAATGAAATTTGGTTAAAGAAAAAAATCACAAAACAAAAAATTTTAGGTCAACT
Organism: Phalaenopsis hybrid cultivar; assembly: GCA_002079205.1. Lineage (NCBI taxonomy): Eukaryota > Viridiplantae > Streptophyta > Magnoliopsida > Asparagales > Orchidaceae > Phalaenopsis > Phalaenopsis hybrid cultivar. The sequence goes on along the minus strand of JXCR01148729.1, from coordinate 712,999 downwards.
TCAGTGCAAGGTGATGACTTTTCAAGGGAACAGATAGTCTATATTTGAAATTCTTATTCCATAGCCATTACTTTAAACTAGGAGTTCTCTTTGAGTCTACCCACTTGAAAATGTAATTTACTATATGAGCATGATATTATGGGGAACTTGACTCCAAAATTAAATAAATCTTATCAAGCTTTACGTTGTTTTAGATAGGGGAAAAATTGAGATATATTTTATGTTAATATTGTCTTGTATATCTAATTTGTGGAGTGAATTCTGTTCTATTTTCCAAAATAGTACTATATCATCTCTAAGGAACATTTAAAAGTCAAATATATGTGTAATTCATTTGTTTTTCATTATAATCACGGGAGTATGTTTCCATTTCTCGAGTGTTTTCTTCCATTCCCATGGTGTTTGTCTTTCAAAGCCTATTTTACTTTAGTGTTATTGTGGGATGCAACTTATATAGATTCATATTTGTGGTTTTGGTCACCTTTGGCATCTCTAGATTACTTTGTATTATATGGGTGCACCATTAAGGATTTGATCGACCCTTTAGATCTACTACAAGGCTATTGCAATCTTGTTAGGGTATATCTTGATGTTTGTCGGCATCCTTTTGGAGCATGTATATTCAGTGGAGTCGCCATGAGATGTACCACACTTGGGATCTATACATAACCGACTTGTTCTCACTATGTTAAAATTGAAAGAAGATATTTTATTTCAATGATAATAATTTGCATGCCTTGGAATATTTAATTATAGACTGTAAATCCTAAGGTTAATTAGATATGTTTGGCATAACATCAACCAAATTCGTTCCAGATAACTTTCAAGTTGATAATTAAACCTTATCCAATTAATAGAAATTTAAAATACTTAGATCAGATATATCTTATATAATTCCCATGAAAATGGCTCACATGTAATTCAATGAATTTTCCTATAATTAGCTATAGCACTCGCATGCTGCGGTAGAAAATCAGAATCACAAAATGCTGGTGAGAATCTGGCAATTAGCATAGATCTCCCATAATAGCTCAGATTTTATGATAAGACCAATAACAACACCTATAGGAATACCATTCGATGGGATAACTGCATAAATGTCTCTTTAATAAATCACATCACCAAAATAGATATTATTCTTTGGATGCCCCTGCCAAGTAAAAATTCACAGATGTCCAAATCTGGTTCTTTTTTAGTTAGTCAAAGAAAGAAAGAAATGCTGGAGTTGAGTCCATGCAAGTTTCAAACTCAACTTGGATCTTACCCACCCATGACCCACCACCTCGACCCACCTCTGTTAATTTAATTGTTTCCTGAAGAATTCTGGCTATTGCTTTTATACATGTGTTCATTTTACTATGTCTGGTTATAACTAGAAGTAATTTTATAATATCCATATGTTCTGGAACATAAAAGAATCAAGTTAGTTTACAAATGTGGGTAATAGCCAAATTTTGTTTAGTAAAGTGCCAAAATAGTCCCCCGACTATTTACAGGGGGCCGTTTTAGTCTCAAAGTTTATAGAAGTGCTAAATTAGTCTCCAGATTATTTAAATTAGGGCTCTAATAGTTCAGCCCCAATTTAAAGTGTATAGGGACTAATTTGACATTTTTATAGGCTTTGGGACTAAAGCGGCCCATTGTTAATAGTCAGAGGGACTATTTTGGCACTTTACTCCTTGTTTTAAGGTGCAACTAGTAAATCAACGGACTGAGGGAGGAAAAGATAAAGGAAATAAATGATTGAAAAATAAATGTGCTAAATGAAAAAAAATTAGGTATTACTTAAAAAAGGCTGGCTTACATAAATAAATGGAAGTAAATCTGCATGTGATATGTTCTTTGAGCAGTTAATTTACAGACATGTCTAATAAATTTGCTCTTTGCTTTATTTTATTTTATTTGGTTTACAATTATGTTAATTTTGCTGTTTACTGTATACATTGGTTATTGCATTGCACAGCTAGAAGTTTTCTTAACAAGTATAGTTCTGTTTTGTTGAAATTTTTTCCTACACTTTAATTTTGATTATGGAATATATGCACTCGCAAAATCTGATATTATATCAGATAATTTTTGTATTTTTGTTGATGATTAGTGCACTGATATATGATATTCTTTTAGGGTCGAAAATATTCTAATAAGGATTCCAAGCTTAATTTCAGTGGCGGAAACGTACATGTTGTAGATAGCCAAGAAGACTGGGATGAAAAAATCTCAGAAGCAAATAAAGATGGCAAAATAGTAAGTTTTTTGTTTAGAATAGTTATGTGTATTCGTGTATCTATGTTAAAGAAATTCGAGTGTAATGCTTAGAAAGCAGTCTCAGGTATGTTAACTTCTACACTGCAAAGGCCTCTCTGATTGGTTCTTTCAGGAGTATCTGTAGCATGCCCCCTTGCCGAGTTCATTCATTTTTGATTAATTTTCTTGATGTTTTTTCTTCATTTTAAATCTAACTTTTGATCCTGAAATCCTTTTACTTTCGTATTAAGTCAAATTTTTTCGTTTTGCTTTGAGAGCCCTCTTTTTCTACAATAACATCAACAACAACAAAGCCTTAATCCCACTACGTGAGGTCGGCTACATGAGTCCTTTTTCTCCATTGTGTCCAATTTAGTGTCATATTTTCATTTAGTTCTAATAAATTAAGATAATTTTTTATACAATAAGCCCAAGTCTTTCTAGGTCTACCTCTGCCTTTCTTAACATAAGTCGAATCTAAAACACTTACTCTCCTAATCAGATCATCAGATGGTCGACGTTTAATGAAAGCCCTCTTTTTCTATTGGTTGATTATTAAAAAATTGGGAAACTCTTATGCATTTAAATATCTCACACCTAAACTTTCATATTTACATACATAGCACTTTAGTCCTTTAACCTGATGCATGAAAAGGTGTTTTAGACTTTTAAAAAGTGATAATGTGCTATTTTTATGAGATATTAAAACATTAGGTGTTATGTGTGTAAATATGAAATTTTAGGTGCGAGATATGTACATACATAAGAATTGTGTGTTATGTATGTAAATGCCCCTAAACAATTATTTTGGCATTGTATTGTAGGGATGATCATGATTTTGAGCATTTTTATCTGCTTTCTATTGATGGACAAAAATGTGCTATTTATGCAGGTTGTCGCAAATTTCAGTGCAGCGTGGTGTGGGCCTTGCAGGTTAATTACTGCCTTCTACACAGAGCTTTCTCTGAAGTATCCTCAATTAGTTTTCCTGACAGTTGACGTGGATGAGTTAATGGTAAATATTAATTCTTGATCTGATGCTTTATTGATGATATATCTCAGACATTTAAATAAAATCTGCTTTTATGGTTCAGTTTACAAGTTGCGGGTGGTTATTTGCTTTTCATAGGGTCAGATACCATATGTACCTCGTCTAACAGTTGCCTCTGAATTTTTAATTGGGAGATTTACATACAACACAATTCTTTTGTATTACATCATATATATAATACTTAATTCTTTAACATCCAATCAAAATAGCACTCCTTAGTTTTTAAAAATGAAATTCACTTTTTCATGCATATAAAGTGTTATATATGTAAATATAGTTTAGGTGTTAGATATATAAATACATAATTATTTTGTGTTATGTATGTAAATTCCCCATTTCTTATTTTATTTGAATCACTAATACTACGGATATAAATCAAGACGTCCATAATTATGCATAACCCGGATAATCAGTTTAGTGAATGAAAAAATGATGGACTGAAGTGTAAGCTGTTTGTGCAGTAATTATGATAATTGTCTGAGCATCATCATACGCCTTTTTTTTAAGGCGCTAGGAATTTTGAGGATTACAGTATGGAGCTTTGAGTATTTTGTTTTGATTGGAAAAACTTGATGTGTTTTTTATTTGTATTTCTATGTTCGTCCATGCTCTTATTCTGTTTGATGACCCTGTTTATCTATATGCAGAATTGGCCCAGAGTTTCCTTGATATAATATACATTCATATAATAGACAGTAGGTTGCATTTAACATCCGATTCATAGGATATCTAACACCTAAACTATAATTTTTACATTTCTTACCCAAATCTTTCATATCGCATCAAAAATATCACTATTTTTAACTTTTAAAATGTGAATGCACCTTTTCATGCATAGGTGGGATGGCAACATGTCATACATGTAAAAATTGAAGCTTAATAGTTAGATATGTAGTTACATAAAAATTAAGTTGTATGTATGTAAATCTTCCTATACAGTAATACTTCCGAGATAGTAAGGGAAGTTCCATTTTATTTTAAGGGGGTTTGGATATATATGATAATGATCTTGTATTTTTGTATTTAACTTCTAAATTTAAATGTTTTTTATATAACCTTCATGGCATTAACATCATATAAACAATGACACTGATATTTACTTTTCTTTTAAGTGAATACACCTTTTCATGCATATGTATTGATGTGATTATGACACCAAATTGCTATACATATAAATATCAAATTTGGATGTTAGATATGTAATCACAAAAGAATTATGTAGTGTGTATGTAAATTCCCCTTTTACTTGCAGTGTATTAATGGAAGAAACTTAAGAGTTGGATTTAATTCACATGAAGTTGAACATTTGTAAATACCTAAATATATCAATTTTCTGTTAAAAGGAAGTTTTTGTGATGTGTTGCTCATGCACTTTAATAGCTTCACTATGCTTGTTAATAATGAATCCACTTTTTAACATTTTTTTGGGTATCCTTGCAATTATTTTATGCAATCAACAAATGCACAGAAGATCTTTTTAGATTAATCTCATTTGATTACACTTTTGACCTATTTGCTTGTTGCATGTTCTGCTAGTCTTTGTTAATGGGTTTCTTGACATGTTGACGAAGTTTTTTTCAAGTGAGAAACTAAAGTTAGGCGCAACATCAATCAGACTTCTTCATAAGCGAGGAGTGAGGAAGTATTTAAGTGATAGATTGTGTCACGACTAAGTTCGGGACTTGGAATTGATTAAAGTGGGAATGAATGGTGAAACAATAGAATTAAATATTCTATTATTCTGTTTTTATTGGTAACAATTTGATATCTAACTATTAATTGAAAGATCCACTAAAGAAAACAATTAAGTTGACCAAATAAATATAATTATCTTTTAGGTTGTTGACCACATCTTCTGTACACATTAGTTCATCTTCTATTCATTTTATTCAAAAACTTGACTTGAAAAAAATATTAAAACAATATACTAAGTTATTTAAAGATAACCCAGAAATAATCACACTTCTAAACTACAGTATTTCAAGGAAAAGAAAACAATATACATATTGGTATTTCATATTTCACTATATGTGATATTATAATAATCTAATGTATGTGTCCATGACAATTACTTAATGAAAGTAACTTAAACTTTTTATGCATTAATTTTAACTTTACTTTCTAAAGTTTAGTTTTTAACTTTACTTCATGCAGTTAACAATCACATCTGTCTTAGGAGCACTGTCAAAAAATTATTTAACACACTTCTGACGGATATTATCTTGTCTGCATAACAATTCATTATCTGATTTATTATCTAATTTGCACAAAGGTGTCTACTTTCTTCTAGCCGATATTCTCCCTTCAGCGTAACAGTTAGCGCTCTAGACATCACAATTGTCTACATATGTGGGTATATTGGCGTCATTTGCCTGCACCATAAGATGGTGAACTCTTTATCTTAGCATGCACATACAAGCATTCATATATACACTATTTCATTATTCATACCCACATTCTTTTCATATAAGGACAACTTCTATTTATCAGACAACTCTGCTAGAATATAAGATTATGTGATAATCTGATAGACACATCTTTACTAGAATTCTAATGGTCAAATAATAATCTATGTCGTGCAGTAAACTAACATATACATCTCTATTAGAACGTGAGAGTCATTCAATTATATGATGTTTTTCTAAAATAAACTATTATGCAACTATTAAAAATAATATTTAACTTGCATACTTGACAACTAATGATATTTGATTTAATTTCATTCATATACGACATAATAATAATAAGATGTAAGCATGAACATACTTAAAAACAGAACAAAAAATATTATTATAGCTTAAAAGCATAATTATTCACCTTTGTGTTAAAAGGCTACTGTAAAAGCTTATTCCTCCACTTTGCTTTCTCCACAAAAACATATATCAGATAAAAGTGCATATGCAAGGTTTAATTTCTCTCTAACATATTATTCATAATTTAAATGTTTGTCAATTATCTTTTGAATCAAATACTCTTATATTTTATGTATATACTCTATTTAATGAAGCTTCATTAAAATCAGAGACATAAATAAATACATACATAAATCTTTACCTCTTACTTCATTGTAGTCACTTCTCAAGATCCAATCTCAGATTATCCTTCCTTTTCTACTAATGTAAGTAATTAAAATGATAATTAGTACATTCAATTGGATATGTAGGATCCTAAATTGAAATTAATCCTAACTTTACTTTAGTTATCTCGTTCGCTTTATCACAATTATTTAGCTCTAGCTCACTCAAATTCGAGACTTCTATAGCTCCGATTATGATTTAATTAGGCTTACTATTAACATCTCATGAACAAACATACAGTTTAAATTCATTAATTAATAAGCTAAATCCTAAAATACCTTAATTAAACTCTTCGGTTGCACCTCCTGCATACACGAGCCGCGTCCCCTATCCCGTACGCTCACGAGCTGCTATTTCCTCCTTCGTACGAGAGCTCCTCATCTTGGATGCTTGACACCGCTTGACAACACTAAAACGAGAGCCTTCTTGCACGCAAAGCCTGTCCTTCCTTCGTGTTGGATACACACACGACTCACTTCCAAGGTCACAACACCCTTTCTCCTCTCTGGATTACTCGGCTAGTATTTTCTTGCAAGTATCTTGCAAGCGGCACACCGCCTTCTTCTTCCTCTACTTTTTTCTCTTCGCAACCGCTCAATTGATCATAACCTCCAGTGATTACTCGTATAAGCGTCGTCGCTCGCCTCCCTCTTCTTCTCCATTCACATGAAATTTTTGATGATGATTACAACAAATGACGTTGGTACTCTGGTAAGAGAAAATGTGCGATCCTTTCGTTCTTTTTCTCTATATTCCATCTCTCGCTCGTTGTCTGTCTCTCGTTCTCTTTGGCTCTCTCCTTTCTATTCTTTATTTCAAACGAGGCGTCTCAAAAAAATGAAACTTTCGAGATAGTTACTGCTTCGAGTCGACCCATCCATTAGATAAGAAAATTTTTTAATTAATTATTTTTATTTTGTTTTATTTTTTTAAGTATGGTTATTACAGATTGTTAAGTTGTAAAGTATTAATGCTCTTCAAAAAAATGGTTAAGTATACTCAGTATTTGAGACCTTATATGTATTGATTATCTGGGAATTGTTTTTAACGATATTTCTGGATTTCATATATAATGTTAGTTGGCCTATTTTTTTCATTTTATTAATTGGGGTGATGTTATTAGTTTTTCTTTTGAAGAGTAGTCATAAAAGACTTCATCTTTATCATAGTGGAATCTATAGCAATAACAATAGGAATTAACTATAAATTAGGTGAATTTGCATAAAAATTATTGGTGTGTTTGAGTTTTTTTATTTTCTTTCATTTATTGTTTTTCAATAATTTGAATTATATTTCTTCTACTTCTCCTCACAATGTCGGAATCTTTCTGAGAAGTTTAATATTTGTAACAAGAGAAAGATCTAGCTTCATGATCCCTCCTGATTGAATAGAAAGTTTTGAATTGACATGCGTTGTTTGTGCGGTGCTTGGTATGAGTATGTTGGACATCTTTATCAATTATACTATATCAGATCCAAAAAAATAATAAGAAAACAAATATTATTACTCATAGCAAATAGACGGTTACAACCCAACAAGCTTGAAAGGGAATTTGTAACAAACACGACACAAATGCACACTAGAGCTCAATTCGTGGGTGGTGGACATCAAATAGGTGGTTGAGGAGTGGTGGTAGGAGGCTGAAATGGGTTTGTGGGTTGCTGGGACAGCAAAATCAGGGGCTGAAATTGCGTTGACAGCAAATCAGAAGGCTTGGAATCGCAATGATAGCGAGGTGGAGGGCTGGGAAAGCGATGGGTAGCAAAGGGGAGGGGCTGTGGACTGTGGGATAGCAAAAGGAGGGCTGTCCGGGGACTACGACAGTGAGGGGGGTGGCTGGAATGAATGAAAGAGGTGGCTGGGTGGCAGGACTGCAGAGAAAAGACAACAAGACTGCTGCCCTGATCGGCTACAACAACTACAAATGGTTGGACAACGGCTCAAAGAGTGACGTGAGGGAGGGAGTGTCGGCCGTATTGTTTTGAAAAAGATAGTAATTTTATGATTTTTGAAGAAGAAGATATAATTTTGTAAGATATGAAAATAATTTAAATATAAATATGACATTTTTGATTTTTTAAAATATTTTCAATTTTAAAATAGGTGAGACCAAACGAGTCTCACATTTTGGATAGTTTGGATGACTAAGTACGATACAACAAGTAATACATTTATCTCGAAGAATAAAAATATCACTTATAATAGGCTCAATCATCTAAACTAAAGAATTTGTGACATCCGTTTGGTCTGCGAAATATTTTATATGAGACCAACAAATTCCCCTATCTAACATAAGGATTAGATAGAATTTATTTTACCTGAGTTCCAAGTTCCTTATAGAGTCAAACCCCTATAGTTAATTACAACCTAAATGACTGGAATCACTTAAGAAAACTCTCGATTAAGATAATTGGTTTTGTCTTCAAGATTTCAATGTTTAGGTTTTCAAGATTGGACACAGGAATATCAAACGAGAGTGACTCAAATAGGAACAATTATTTTAAGGAATCCAAAGGAGCGAAGCGTAAGAGATATCACAGATCCAGGGAGAACCCTGGTGATTTCCCAACTATTTTAAATGTTTGGCTTTATCCTTGAAATGATGTTATTTAATGTTTTAATCATGCAATTTATTTAGAATTTAGAATTTATATTCGCAAGATATCTGATCATGCAAATAACCTAAAAAGATAGGATGATTTACAGCGTACCGTACGATAACCTCGAAATCCTAAAATGTTAGGAAGAGTATGAGATATCACAGATCCAGGGAGAACACTGGTGATTTCTCAACTATCCTAATATTTGACTTTATGTCTTTGAAATGATGTTATTTAATGTTTTAATCCTGCAATTTATTTAGAATTTAAGACTTATATTCGCACGATATCTGATCGTGCAAATAACCTTAAAAGATAGGAGGATTTATACCGTACCGTATGGTAACATCGAAATTTTAAAGTGTTAGGACTTATAATTGCACAATAGAGTTGTACAAAAGCCTAAAGGTGATTTGTGAGGGTTTACGTTGCATTAGACAAACCACCTCGAAATCCTATAGGTGTTTTTAAAGTAAAGAAAGTGTTTAGTGATGTGAATATGTTTTGATGTTGCAAATCCATCTTGAAGTTTCTCTCCTGAATGTCCTCATCGTGCTTTCTACGTTGTTCGCTCCAAACTCTTTGTCGTAGCACCTTTGGGTTTGATGTCAATCCTATGTAACCACTAGGTTTTCCTATACTAAGGTATAGTGCATATCATAACAATAAAACATGCGGTATAAAAGAAGAGAACAGTGTAGTATACAGTAAAGAAAGAGAACATTATAGCATGCTAAGAGAACAATATAGCATGTTAGGAGAATAATGTAACATGCTGTGAAATAAAATACTGCAATGTAAATCAAACATGTATATTTGGGAGGCTTGCTGCTCCTTTAAGCTAGCTATTATTCACTGTATAAACAAAAGAAACATTGATTGAAAAATTCGAGAAAATCGACTAATAATTTGCGTCAGAAAACTCGGAAAAACTGACAAGTAATAATTTAAATAAAACTATCAAAACCTCGGGAAAATCCTGGAGAAAAGACTGCGAGTGCTTTGTCAAAAAATTTCAAGAAAAAAAAACATACGAAAAATTCGGAAAAGAGGGGACCGCAAACACTCGGGTCGGGGTTAAGCTCAAATATATATATTTGTACTAGAGGGACGTCGAAGATAACTATCGATCACCCAGATGTATGAAATCCGCCATTTCACTAGAATGATGTCCTATTGAACCTACCTTAGGAGGATACTCGTTAGCCTAGTGTCGGTAATCAACAAGTGGACAACCAAGTTGTAATATATATTTAAAATTTATTATTTTTTTGGCATGCATATATATTTCAGGCATACAGAAAGAAAATTGTATTTAATTTTGTAATGAAAATATTTTTTATAAATATTGTATCTGTTCTTATCAAATTTTTTTTTGAAAAGTATAGTTGTCCACGAGTCGATTACGTTGTCGGACATATGATCGCCAACATCCTAAGAAGGTACGGGTCTCCCGCTAGTTTTGTGTCGATGAATGATACTTTCATCCTAGAGTTCATCAGGTCCCATAATTGAATCCTGGTGTTGTAGGATGTAATATCATTCTGCTCTACCACCGACGCGTCTTTGTCATCATCGCCCTAAGCCACAAAACAAAGCCGTCCTACTTGCGGCTTTGCTTGATGGTTTTATATATAACCAAAGACTACATATGAGCACTTATTTGTCAGACTTAAGCACAAGAAACCGAACCAAGCAGCAAGAAAAAAAATAAAAATGGGGATGAGAGAGGAGGAATTGATTCACCCAAAAGACCGAAAGGATAAATGGTGAAACAACCCTCAAAACTATGACAAAAAGATCTGAAAAAAGAGCCTAAGATCCTTGAATCAATCCAGATGATATCATTTTCTCAAATTTTATAATTGGATCAACTCAAGAAGGGTATCCTTTCCAAATGACAATTTTATGAATTTTCAAACCTTTTATGAATCCAGTTTGCATCAACCTTATGTTTCCTCCAAATAAATTTGTACAATCCTTTTGTATTTCACAAAAGAAGGGACATTATCAATAGAAGAAGTAATTCTCCAGCCTTCCAGAAAATCACACAGATCTCAAAAATCATTCAACTCCAAACTTAATCAAAAGTTTGCAATGAGATATGAACTCAACATCACATATAGGAATCCAAACAGATGCTCTCGGGTAGGGACATTAGAGAAGGATAACCACAAGCCCAAATTACCACATAAAGAAGTCACAAGGTAATGTTTATGGCCAGGGGCAGCAACTATAAGTAGTCAAAATCACTCCAAACCAATTTTTAAATCATTAGAATAAATTTTCACATGTATTCGAATAGGGGCAGCCAAGGGGAACTAAAATCATGCCCAACAAAAGAGCTTAAACATAGCCACATCTTAACCAAAACAAGCCTAACAGAGGAGGGGGGCCAAGAACATAACATAATTTCCACAAGACTGAGCTTATTTTTTAGCCAAACTGAGCCCAGTGAAAGGGGAAAACCCAATTAGATGCTCTCGGGTAGAAATAACCAGAAAAACCACCAAACCCCAAAATAACATTTGCCAATTTACGGGTAAGGGTAGCCAAAGAGGGGAAAACCAACAATTAACGACACAAAAGGAACCGCAATAGTGATAAAGAGGCAGGTCTCACGGGTAAGGGCTTCAAGAGAAAGGCCAGGAAGGCAGCAAACACAAAGTAAGGCTCATGGCCAAGGCAACAGGAAGGAGACACATCACATTTAATTTCACGGGTAAGGGTAACAAGAGGAAAAACCACCACATATTTAAACCTGACCCAACCACCTTTCAAGAATCCTGAATGTGTGCACATTTGGCTCAAGTATTGCATAGGTATAAGTATTTTATGGATTCAAGTATACAACACATACACCATTTCATCATTATATGAAAGAAAATTATACACATTTAAACAGAGCAATTTACATGGATTAAAATGATTCCTCATTCTCAAGTATAAATTTACATACTCGGCATTTAAGTTCCTATGCCTTTATAGGTTTAACACCAACTTTATCATATAAGGGCTAGCATGTATGAACAAATGAAACTTTAGGTGTTAGATATGTAAATGCAAAAGAATAAAGGGGCATACTTATAAACTTTCCAAATTACATGCTGCTTGGAACAGAAGAGATCAACGCAACAAGCATAAGGTGAATCAAATGAAATAGTTGCCTCCAAATTATATATAGTTCACTGCCCATGTACATTTACATGTGATCCAAAACTTTCCAATCTTTGCCACTTGCACATAAAACATTTCAGATTTTTGCAAAAATAAAACACCAAAGTTTTCAGATTTTGACAAATAGGCCACCCAACAATTGCAGATTTTCATAAATCAGCCACCCAAAGTTTCAGATTTCACAAATTAGCTACCCAAAGTTTCAGATTTCACAAACAGGCCACCTAAAGTTTCAGATTTTCACAAATAGGTCACCTAAAGTTTCAGATTTTCACAAATTAACCACCCAAAGTTTCAGATTTCACAAATTAACCACCCAAAGTTTCAGATTTTGCAAATTAGCCACCCAAAGTTTCAGATTATCACAACAGAAACCAAGCCCTTCACATGTTTTTCAGATTTTTCATGGATCAAGAAGTATGTAATTAAACATCATAAACAGAGCTAGTGAAACATTATGAACATTCCTTCCTACCCTTATTATTATTTTTTTAGGATGGCCAATGAAATGGTGCAAATAAGGAGGAATAAGAGTAAGGAGAAAAGGAAGAAGAAGACACCTCGCTTTTTTTTTTTCAAAGAAATAGAGAAAACCAACCACCAAGCAATTTAAGGAAGAACCAATCCAAGAAGAAAGATTTTGGCAGCACCTTCTCTTCTCAAAATTTCGTCCCACCTCGATAGCCAAATATGTAATCACACGGGATTATCAAGCCACCAAGCAAGAATACCGCACAACCAAACAAGAATACTGAACAAACAAGTAACACCAGTGAACCAAAAAAAAAATCGGCAGCACCTCCCCAAGCAAAAAAAAAAAACTTTCAACAATCAAAAATCTTCATTCAAGTAAGATTTTATAGGTAAAGGGGAGAAGAGCAACCACCTACCAGTCTCACTGATGGCCGAATCAGATAAAGGGAGAGGAAGGATCGCATTTAGGGAGGAGGAGGCGACCTCAAGAAGGAGAAGGGATCTGGCACGCAACATACACCATCTGGCGAGCCGCTCGGTCAAGCGAAACTCGAGGAGGCGAGCTGCGAGCACTGGGGAAAGGAATGCCGCGTGTGGGGGAAGAGGAATGCCACGTGTGCGAATGACAGAGGAGACGCAGGAGAGGAAGACTCGGGCGGCCTCGTGTGCGACCGATCGCGGGAGCTAGGGCACGACTAGGCGAGCCAGGCTTCGAATAGGGGAGAATCAGGGGAAAAGAGGCGTAAGCGTGGGTTTAGGCATAATAGGGGTTTTAAAATACAGATTTCTTTTATTTTTATTATTTTGTTTTATTTGATTGTATTATATTATTTAAACATATTAATTAACGTGTGATTTATTCGTGTTCGGAACCCTAGCAAAGTGGGCATCATTCCTGGGTAAAATTGACGCTCCGGACGTGCCGACACAGTCTGTTTTGTCATCCGATGTCATTTTGACGAATTTATCGATTTGCGTGCAATTTGCTTGTGTGGAGAATTATAACAATATGTGTGTCTTTTCTTGCTAAAATTGGTGTCCAGGACGTGTTGGCGCAGTCCATTTTGTCACCGGAGGTCGTCTAGAAAAGTTAGCATTTTCACCCATCTTTTAGGCTCAATTTAAGTCTGATCTTGTGCAATTTAGTGAATTTTGTGTATTTGGTGTACGTGTGTGATGATAAAGTCCTGAAAAAGTTTTTTTAAGGCTTGAAATCCTATTGAGAACTTCTCATTGAGCCTTCACATGATAGTCCTTTACCACTCTACCATAGGACGATTGTTTCGATATTATTAATACAAGACATCACAAGAGAAATATGAAGTGGCTGGAAGTTCTAAAAAGGTGGGTCTCAGTTCTAGTTTTCTAAGATAGTCAATAGGAATCCCTAGAACTAGATCCTAGGATCCTAAGACAAAGAGTAATCACCTCAAAATGAGGTTACCGGCTCAAAGAGTGAGGTGAGGGAGGGAGTAGTGGTGACGATGAAGGTCGAGGGTTGGGACCGCGAGGGATGGGAAGAGGAGGGAGGGGAAGGCAATGGCAACAATTTGAAAGATTGTGGAGGAGTTGGGTAAGGATAAATACCCCCTAAAAAATGAGCTGCAAAATCACCGCTCAATTCTTTGGAAGGAGATATGCACCTAAGTCGAGTTATAGTCAGAGTACTTTCTTGCCTTTGGTTATCATTCTGGAAGGAGAAATCTTTGACGCCGACAAGGGGACAACTATCCTACAGAAAATACGAAGAAAAATTCAACTAAAACATGAAACAATATATATTTAGACTGTGGACCCCACTCAAATAGGAGGGAATTCCACGTAAAGTGTCAACTGACCCTCCTGGACCGGTTCATCCGAAAAGATCATGGACAAATCCATACATGTCTTGACCCGGCTGCCCGGTGCTTAAAATTAATTAAGGTGAGAACTGCGATCAGACGGTATTAGCATTTCATTTTACTTTAAAGAATTTAAGAAACTTCTAATATATGTAGAAGAGTCACTAATCCACAAAATGAACTAAAAATTTAACCATCCAGAAACAACATCGTAATCGAAAAATAATATCTCAACTCAACCTATAAAGTGTTTTTATACAAAAGCAAATAATAAAAGATACTAAAGTCATATCATAAACTAATACATATCAGTAGCAGTGATCCTTCTGTAAACCATGTCTTTCCTACTAGACATGTCATCTAAAACTTTTTTTTTCTCTAAAGAAAATTTTAATTGCAACTGTAAGCACAATTTAGTAAGTGATTATAATGCATTAAATTCTTATGCTATGCTATGCATGAATGACAAAAAAATTAATTTATTTAATCAAATCTAAAATTTTTTTTCTACCTATTTCACTTTATGTATTTGCCAATTTAACCTATTTAATTGTCATCACTAGATTACCGTCATACACGAAGATATCCTAAAAAAATGTGCCTGGAGGCACCCTCAAAATGTGTGAGTAGACACCCTAAAAAATGTACTTGAATGTCCTCTCAAATTTTACCTGAAAGCGCACCTTTACTATTTCTTTTAACTTGTATGGGTACATTGCATTCTCTACCAGTATTATCTGAGGGTGATCCTGTATGACTGAAATATTTAACTTTCATTTCATTTAAGTTACATCCTTTCATAGACATTAAGCGTTATTTTTCTCTTTTCCCTTTTATTTCCTTTCATTATTAAGCTAAAACATGCATACAAACATA
Organism: Phalaenopsis hybrid cultivar; assembly: GCA_002079205.1. NCBI lineage: Eukaryota > Viridiplantae > Streptophyta > Magnoliopsida > Asparagales > Orchidaceae > Phalaenopsis > Phalaenopsis hybrid cultivar. Next base: position 697,659 of record JXCR01148729.1, on the reverse strand, counting down.
ATTGTCTAAAACATTAAAGAAATTCTTTATTTAATAAATTTTAAATTTAATACATATAAGAAAATAATTATTCACTTTAGCTTTGAGAGACCTTTGGGGTAATTTAACTTCTCAATTCGTTTTTTAGCACCTAAATCGATTAAATGTGCATATAACTATTAGAATTACATCCTAAAAAAACTTATATCAAAATATAAAAGAATTATTAAAATGCTAACCTCTTTTAGCTTTAAGTTCCTTTGTCTCCTTTAAATCCGAAGGATTTAACAGATTGTTTCACACTTTCTAATCTAAATAAAATTTATTAACATTAATTATTTTACCATATTGTATCATTAATTTTAATAATAACATAAGGCTTAACGTTTACCTTGGGGATTTTCAGGTCGATCTCTTATTTACTTAACCAACTCTTCAATCCAGACCAAAATTTCTATACTTAGAGTTCTGCATCAATAAAGCCTTGCATTAATTAATTAAACATACCCTCACACATTTATTTAATAATATATTAAGTTAATTAAATTATTACACATACCTTCAAGTAAAAAGTTTCGGCCTGGCAGGCGCTAAAGTATTGTTCTATGCTTCTTAATCCCACCTTTCAGTTCAGCCGTGCAAGCTCCCTTCCTTTCTTCTTCTTTGATTGCAGCGCAATCCAACAAAACACGCACAATGTCGTTCCTTTCTTCTTTCTTTGGTATGGACTTGACGCAGAGAAGCTCGAGTCGTCCTCTTGTTCTTCCTGTAAGTGAGCACCGTAGGAAGATCCTCTATTCCTCCTTCGGCTTCGACTCAGCTCAACAACAACACACTTTTTTTTTTCCTCTGTGCGCACATGGTTCTTCTCCTTCGATCTTGACGAACTCAACAGAGCTGGGCACGCAGAGGTTTCAGCTCCCTTCCTCCTCTTCGATCACGACTCGATGTTGTGGAGCAACCACAATGTTCTCTTCCTCTACTTCCTCTTGCGAGAGTAGAACAAATGTTTACATGTTTTCGTTTATTTTTCTCTCTTTTATTTTAGGAGTCGTTAGTTTGTCGATCATCGTGTGCTTCCCTCATTAGAATAAATCTCCCTCCCGAATCAAATTAGTGATTTGAAGATGAGAGGAATCGAAGAAGAATGAACATACAACAAAGCGACAAACTAGAGAAAACACAAAACGTGGAGAGTCTACGTGCGGTAAACATCGTAAGGATAGGTTAAGAGTGTTCGCCCAAACAAGATCGGGCCAAAGCACCTTAAACTGATATCCGCGAAATAATGTCTACGTAAATTATCCAAAACCAGAAAGTCAGGTGTAGGTGCCTTTCTGGGGTCAAGAGCACTCCCAAGGGGAACGATCCCACTTGGTTAATTACATCTTAGGGGGTACCCAAGAATACTCTTGATAAAAGGAGTTTCACTTGGATTATCGTGAACTTGGGGCAATAGGTACTCAAAGAAAAGTTATTTCGTGTGGGAACGGTCCCGATGCTTCAAAGCTTGCGCTAAGCAATCGGGCAGAGAGTGAGTCTCACATCCCGAAATGGGCAGCGGCTCATCGGCCCACGGGACCCACGAAATAACCTAAATTATCTTGACAGGGATATCCCAACACGTCAAAGCACGTCCGGACCATAAGAGCAGAGGATAAATCGTCGTATCCTAAATGAGAGGCAGCTCATCGGCATCGAGCCGTCAAAATGATGTCAACGACGTCAAGGAGCGATATGGCTCAAAGGGGCTCAACTAAAATGAAGATAGAGTGATATTAAAAGTTTGAGGTAATTGGGTCGGGGTACCACAGACCCGTCATCCACAGCTACTAGGACCCTAAGTCTATCTGGTCGTGAAGGTAGTCGACCCAACACATTCTGAGATCCCCAGTCAGCAATCCGTGAATTGCGTCGTTCACGGGAACCTCGGTAGCCCTAAAGTCAAAGGAAAGAAACTCTATTCTATGACTAAAAAGTTGAGCTCCAAGATGTGAGACTTATACCTGCCAAAATAGCGATGATGCATCAGGAAAGAAAAGAAAGTGGAGATTTAACTAGAAAGCTGGAAACACTCCAAACAAAAGGACTTACACCCCGTCTGGATCGGGGAGCCTTCTAACAATCTTGGCGTACTAGACAATCAACTATAAAGAGATATGCTGGGCCAGTCAGGCTGGAGAAGCACGGGGGCTCTTCCTCGGGATATATAAATATGAATGCAGTTATTTAGAGCGATCCTTAAGTACTGTGGAGACCATATTAATATATGCAAGAAAATAAATGTTGCAAATTTTAAATCCTGAATATTTTAATCCTAAATTTTAATTATCTTGAATATTTTATTTAGAATTTTTTTAAGCAGAAAAATTACAATTTTAGGGTCTTTAATGAGCCTAAATTATATCGTGAAATCTCAGATCACATAAAGAAACAAAGAAAACATATGCAAGTGCAAACATGCAACATGATGCAAAAAGAAAAAAAAAGTCAAACCAAAATAATAAATAGGCCGGTGTCGCTGGGTTGACAACATATCTTAAAAAAAGAAAAGGGCGGCCTGACTCCGCATATACACGTCTGGTCTTAATTCTATACTTCAATATAAAATGTAGAATTAAGATACGGGGCACGAGCATCTGCTCCTATTCCCCCTCCACCTGGTTCCCTCGCTAAACGTCTCGAAACTCGTGCTCGTATCTTATTTTTGTTACAGGACTCTTCTAAACTCTAAAAGGTACATAGGAAAATAAAATACTCAACCCTGCATGAAAACAAGTGTCAGCGGGAAAGCTTACATGTAAATCACGTATCATGAGTCATGCCTTAAAAGTGGGAGAGCTAATGGCATATGCAAGCAGAAGGGTCAGAAATCATTTATTGCTACCCTTATAGCGGTATCTGTGTGTGTGCAAATAAATATGCATGACTCTCTGCAGAAGAATGCCCTATCATACTACCACACATATGCAACATGCAAACATACCACAAGCATAATGCAAAAAAAAAAGATACCTGACTAGGGCAACTAATCAAGCAGAGAACAATAGCCTGAAATCAAAAAGACTACATAACAGCCTAAATCCTACCCTATCACACCATCTAACGAAAATGAGTCAACCTAGTATCTAAGTGCAGGGTAGGTTTGGGTATAGTATGACTTTGACGAGGTCGTCATACCAGCCTCATTCTAAAGATCCGAAAGATCTGAAGGGTGTTACGAAGAGGTGTGACACGAGTTAGATCTATTAGATCTTTAGCACAGTCATACTTGTGTCAATCCCGATGACTTAACTCGCATTGTTCACCAGGATCAACCAAGCAAGCAATGCTCGTTAAGACATCGCGACCGACACAGGGTCACTCTCCCAACGAGTCTAACTCGCTATCAATGCAAACATGAAAATGCAAATGCAGACAGTCACATGACAAAAGTGATGAGTGTACCGTGGGGCAGTGACTCAGGAAAAGATGGGCATACCGTAGAGCTAGCGGTCCGAACAAATAGGTGTGTCGTAGCGGCAATGACCCACAGATGGGTGTGCCTTGAAGGCAGCAGCCCGAAGATGTGTCGAGGCGACAGTGACCGAAAGGATGGGCATGCCGTGGTGGCAACGGCCCGAGGAATGTGTGTCGAGGTGGCGATGACTAAAATAGATGGGTGTGCCGTGGCGGCAGCGACCCGAGGAAGGTGTGCCGAGGTGGTAGTGACTGAAAGAGATGGGCGTACCGTGGCGGCAGCAGCCCGACAGAGGTGCAATACAAGCAAATGACGATGATCGTACAAGCTAACACATACAAGATGCAACATGCAAACAGACAAGCGTGTGATATAATGCAAAAGCAAATAAACATGCAAGCGATCGGTCGACCAGATCATGGTGGCCGATCGAACCAAAGCGATTGGTCGACTGGGCCGGAGCGATCGGTTGAACCAAAGTGCGATGCTTACCGGGCCGGAGCGGCCTATCAGAGCGATGTGAAATGCTAGCAGGGCCGGGGTGACCGGTCGGAGCTAAGTAAGATGCTCGCCAGGCCGGGGCAGCAGATCGGAGCGAAGTGAGAGGCTCACCGAGCTGGGGCAGCCGGTGGGAGCTAAGTGAGAGGCTCACCGGGCCGGGGCGACCGATGGGAACAAAGTGAAATGCAACATGCACCAAGAAAAAATGCAATATGCAGCAAACCAACATGCAAGTAGCAAACCGGGCTTGTGCTAACGACCTCACCTGTTAAACCTAAGGTTTAGACCCTTGGATGCGCTGCACCGCCACCTCTTGCTTTGGTAAGGAATTGTGGGGAGTTTCTCGCCGGATCTTCGAAGGGAAAACTCTCCACGACGTCGCGAAATGGATTAGCTACAAAGCTTTTCTCATTTCGCGAAATTCTCCAGACTTTGCAAAGCGAGCCAGCTATAAAGCTTCTCTAGCTCTGCCAAGTCCGACCTCCCAGCTTCTCTAATTAAAGCTGAGGAATCCAAAACAAAGGGAGTGAGAGACTCCGACCTATCGGGACTTGTGCTAAGGCTCACAACAAAGGAGGGACATTCGACTCTACGGAGGGTGTTGGCTACGCATGGGAAATCGTACCCTAAAGGCTAGCTCTAGAAAATCCAACGATCCATCACGCAGGCACGTCGTTGCGCCGACCCACGCCGGCGCACGTACCCCGTGGGGGTGATCGAACCCACACGCCTAGACTCCACTATTCCTAAGGCTGGGTAGGAGGTAGGGAATCTCACCACCGTGACAGTTGCAGACACGTTTTCTTTGCTTGCTCCAAGCTCATCAACATCTGATCCACACTCTAGTATGCCTCGTAGAACGTGCATAAGACAACAAAAAGACGTTGGAGAAGGTGAGGTATGTGAAGTATTTAAAATAAATAATTTTTGGCAAATAAGAAAAAAATATTCGACCAAAAATGTACATGCAAGAAGTGCTGCTCGACGACAGTGGAAGAGGGAAACCCACGAGGATGCCGAGGGGAGAAGCGCCGACGGAGGCCTTTCCCGCAAGGTGGAAGACCCTTGCATCTCTTCGAATAGCGACTTCGCTCACTGTCCGACGAAGTGTTCGACCGCCGGAAATGCAAGAAGACGAGGTGGCGGAGGTGATGCGCCGATAGCGCACAACCAGAATGGAAAACACAAGGAGAAAAATGCGAAATCCGGTGCTTTGTGTTGGAACGAGGCTGCTTTGTTACGCAATCAACGCCGACGAGGAGGTAAGCCAGCGAGGGATGGCCGACGAGGAAGAGGAAACCAACGGAAACCGGCCGGAAGAAAACAAAAAATTCTAAAAATGGACGAGGGCCAGCTACAAACGGAAAAGTTCAACAGCGGAGGAGAACCTCGGCGAGGTCAGCTACTCCGGCGGCCGAGAAACTCGACGGCGAGGTGGCCGACGGGAGGGAAGGGCTTCGGCGCGCGGCTGGCAAAGGAGGAGTTCCTATGCGTCTGGCCGGCAAGATCTGCCGCGGGGAAGGCTCTCCGGCAGCGGTGGACGTCGGCTGCCTCNAGTTCATACATCCTGTCTGATTTTTTCGTCAGGGGTGCACAGTTGAACTGATTTTAATACCTAAATGACTCCGTATTGTCTTCAAAAAGTAACTCAAAATTTTCTTTTCTCTGACAAGTTGGACCTTCCTTAGTAGGGGCAACTCAGAAGGTAGGCTATATATCTGAAAATTTTGAAATCATCTTATTTGAATTTGTCCTACATAGTACCGGCTCTTTAAACTCATGGTTCTTTTGGTTATCTAATGTCAATCTTGTTAATGCTTCGTTGAACGGTTGCAAAAATTTAATTCAAGGTGCTGTAGCACGCATTACCTTCTAGAAAGTTATTGTCAACTCAACTAGAGTCTCTCTCCTGGGTTCAACTAGAATCACCAGTGTCTCTTCGTCGGCTGAAAGTTGGGAATCCTCTCTGAAAATTTTTTTTCTCCTGGATCACTGTTTGTTTCTTTAACTGCTCCTTGATTTTTGGAAGAGATTATTCTCCTGGTTGTGCGATCTAATTCAGTATGCCCAACGTCATGACATTTGAAACACTTCTTTGTTGTGATGAATTTAAGAATGCGGATTAGTTCCACCTCTTCTTCACTCTTAGTGACTCCTCGGGCGGGGTCTGCTTGGATGTTCCCCTGAGTGTACTCTTTTTGTAAGATTTTAAGATTGAACTCTACTTATAAGATATGGTGGTCATCCAGTTGTATTATCTCTCCATTTTTTGAAGCTGGGGTCTGCACATCCTATTTGTATTTAACTGGTAAGTACTGACGTTGCATCTCTTATTTCATCTGAGTCCAAGTAGTTTGTATTTGCCCTCACATTGGCGTAAATGCTTCAAATTTTTCCAACAAAATAATGCACACTTTTTTAACTTGCTGAAGGCTAGTTTACGATTTTGTCCTGTTGAATGTTCTGGTACTCAAAGAAAAGTTACATGGTCTAGAGTCACTCAATAAACTCGTTCGGATCAAAGTGGCCATTAAAATACGACAAATCCATCTTACTTAAAATTTTGGCTTCTCAAATATTTCAGGTTAAATCTTCGGAGCAGGTTTCGTCATCTCTGAAATCTTTACTAGACACTTAATGTTTCGATCTCCTCTGATACCATGTCCCAAAGCATTGTGGTATGCTTNCAACGGTATGATTCAATTTTGAGTGTGGGTGGGTGGAAGGAGGTGTGTAGGGGTGATTTCTCGTGAGAAAGAAAAAAAAAAGGGTGGAGATAGGGTTGGGTTCAGCGGATGCAAGAATTTTATTATAGGATTAGGGTTCATCTAACTCTGATACCAATTGATATCGGAGTTTAACTCAAAACTACAATAGAAAAAATAATNGTTCATCTAACTCTGATACCAATTGATATCGGAGTTTAACTCAAAACTACAATAGAAAAAATAATTTTTTTTATTAAAAGCAAATATGCGATTCCAATCAAACATGTTCAAAAGAGAAATTAGAACAACACGACCAAACGTACACTAGGGCTTGATCTGTGATGGTGGAGATTGGCTAGGCGGCCGGGGAGTAGTGGTAGGAGGCTGAAATGGGCTGTGGGTTGGCTGGGACAGTAAAAAGAGGGGCTGGAATTGCATTGACAGAAAAGCGAAAGGCCTGAAATGGCAGCGACAGTGAGCGGGTAGCAAAGGGTTGGGATAATGAGGGGCGGCAAAAAAAATATTACCTCAGGAGTATTGATGCATCAGTACTCCAATGACCCCCTCATTGGAGTACTGATGCATCAGTACTCCTGAGATCAGTACTCCTGAGGTAATATTTTTCCCANTAGAACAACACGACCAAACGTACACTAGGGCTTGATCTGTGATGGTGGAGATTGGCTAGGCGGCCGGGGAGTGGTGGTAGGAGGCTGAAATGGGCTGTGGGTTGCTGGGACAGTAAAAAGAGGGGCTGGAATTGCATTGACAGAGAAGCGAAAGGCCTGAAATGGCAGCGACAGTGAGCGGGTAGCAAAGGGTTGGGACAATGAGGGGCGGCGAAGAGAAAGGGCTGTGGACTGCAGGACAACAAAGGGAGGGCTGCCCGGGGACTGCGGATGTGGGGGTAGATTGGAATGACTGAAATAATTGGTTGGGTGGCGGGGATGCAGGGAAAAGACAGCAAGGCTACTGTCCCAGGTGGCTGCAGCAAGCACCGAGGCTGGACAGGCTGAAATATCGAGGCGAAGGAGGGAATAATGAGGGAAGCGAATGTGGGGGGCTGGGACTGCGAGGGAAGCAAAGATGAGGGTGGGGAAGCAATGGGATTGCAGACGCCGGTCCATGTGGTTCTGTAGCAATGTCTCCAGCCTGTAGTGGGGGATGGAGTCGCGGAACAGTGTCCCGCAGAAAGNGACTGCGGATGTGGGGGTAGATTGGAATGACTGAAATAATTGGTTGGGTGGCGGGGATGCAGGGAAAAGACATCAAAGCTACTGTCCCAGGCGGCTGCAGCAAGCACCGAGGGCTGGACAGGCTGAAATATTGAGGCCAAGGAGGGAATAATGGGGGAGGCGAATGTGGGGGGCTGGGACTGCGAGGGAAGCAAAGATGAGGGTGGGGAAAGCAATGGGATTGCAGACGCCGGTCCATGTGGTTCTGTAGCAATGTCTCCAGCCTGTAGTGGGGGATGGAGTCGCGGAACAGTGCCCCGCCGAAAGCTCCCTCATCATATACAAGATGTTCCTTTTATTTTTTTGTTTTTTGAAATATTTACATGCATATCTCTTAATTCTCATCTATTTACATATCTAACACCTAAACTTCAATTTTTACATACATTCCACCTTTTCTATGCTTGAAAAAATGCATTCCACTTTTTGAAACTTAAAATAGGGGTACTTTTGATAGATTTTGGTGGTATGAATGTAAAAAAAAAAAATTTAGGTGTTAGATATGTGGATACATAGGACTTGGGTGGTATGTATGTTTTTTTTTCCCCTCCGTTTTTGGGTTTATTACTAAAGCATCTGACAGAAATAGNTGCATTCCACTTTTTGAAACTTAAAATAGGGGTACTTTTGATAGATTTTGGTGGTATGAATGTAAAAAAAAACAATTTAGGTGTTAGATATGTGGATACATAGGAATTGGGTGGTATGTATGTTTTTTTCCCCCTCCGTTTTTGGGTTTATTACTAAAGCATCTGACAGAAATATACAATACTCTGTGGAAATGTAAATAATGTTGCATGTTTCCATATAGTTCTTAAGCTGGTGCAGTTTTACTTTTTTCCCTAAATTCTTTGAAAAGCATGATTCAGTTAATCAACAACATTTGCAACTCTTCGCGATCTCATTTGATGGCTTCCTGGTTGCAGGATCTGAGTACATCCTTCGATATTCATGCAACTCCGACGTTCTTTTTACTGAAAGATGGGCAACAAATAGACAGACTCGTGGGTGCCAACAAACCCGAACTCGCTAAAAAAGTGCTCGCATTGGCAGAATCAAGTCAGTCTTTTAACCCAACTAAATGATTCTACCTACTGAAGAGCTGTTTCATAATAGATATAAAGAGTTAAGTGTCAAAATGGTCCCCTGACTATTTACATGTGACCGTTTTAGTCCTAAAGTTTATAAAAATGTCGAATTAGTCCCAACACTCTTTAAATATGGATTGAAATATTCCTTAGGAAGGATTATATTAGCCCCTCCTTGAAAAATTTAGGACTAAATTGATGTTTTTATAAACACCGAGTCTCGAATAACACCCCCTAAATGAGCCAAGGACCATGTTGCCACTTTTCTTTGGATGTAAATCACTTCTCATTACAGGAAGGGCGTGACATAGTCTGATGGGGAATTAGAAATTGAGTCTTGCGTTGCGCATTCCTCTTGTATTTTTTGTTATGGGTTTTGAATTTAGGTGCACTTGAACTGGAAAGTAAAACATGGCATTGTGGTAGAAATGGTATATAATTTTTAGGCAAATGTACGTACATGCTACAATTTTTATGTATTTATCAGACACTTGTAAGTTTGGTGTCATTAATCTATGCATGAAAATGTTAATTTTACTTCTAAAAAGATGGGGGTGATGCTATTTTTGATGCGGCGGTAAATATTTGAGGGGTATGAATGTAAATTTGAATGTTTAAGTGTTAGATATGTGAATACATAAGAATTGTGTTGTGTGTATGTAATTACCCTAGTTTTTAAGGTTTATTTATGGACACAGTTGAATTTTCTGGTCGGTTTACAAAATGTCCTGCAGTTTCTCTGGTTTTTGGTTTTTCTTCTAAGATTTTGCAGCCTAGTTGATTGAATTTTACTTTGCAGAGCATTTAAGAAACAATTTGAGGGGTTAATTTGTAGCCTTGTAGTCAATTAGATTTTTTTTAAAATACTACTTATATATATATATAAACTTGATGAGTAGTATTTCGAGCCAACACGAACGAACAATTCGTGTTCTGCTTGTTAATTTATCGAACAAAATTAACGAGCCAAACACGAGCTTCTTAACGAGTTGAACACGAGTTGTTCACGAACAACAAACCGTTTTGCCAGCCCTAATGGTTAATGATTCCATCAAGCAAAATGCGATTTATGACATGCACGTCTTGATTCGGCTTGATTATAGACCTATGCATTTATATGTCTAACATAATTTTTACATGCATGTCATATTACCTTTGCATGAAAAGGTTTAATTCACTTCTTAAAAGTTTAGATGGAGATAT
>JXCR01148729.1:662095-685380 GCA_002079205.1 Phalaenopsis hybrid cultivar | reverse complement strand
AGCCTTTGTGGCCTAAGGACGTTATCTCAGCTCAACTTTGCAGTCAATGAGACCAACTACGAGTTACATGACTCACAACTTGTGCATCTTTCGACTTTACCCCTATGATCTACGAGCATTATCGTAGCTCACCACAATGACTTATGTGACCAACTACAAGCTAAGTTGTCCACAACTCATGTAGCTCCAAAATCTGACCTAGGGGACCTACAAACTCCATCACAACTCACCATTGCGACACACGTGCCCAATTTCTAGGCTGTTAAAACCACTCGTTGTTCGTGAACAGTTTGTGTTCAGCTCGTTAAGAAGCTTGTGTTCAGTTCATTCTTTAAGTTCACAAGCCAAACACAAACTAAGATTTGTTCGTTCTTGTTCATCTCGTATTTGCTCGAAATAACTAAATTATACACACACACACGCACACACACACACAGATATATATATATATATATATATATATATATGTGTGTGTTTAATTGATGAGTAATATATTTAAAAATTTTAATTGACTATAAGGCCACAAAAATTTATAATCAATTAAAATTATTAATTAAAAAAATATATTAAATTATATTTAAATGATATTTTAATATAAATAATAATATTTAAATCTAGCCCTAACCCTTAACATCCTACGACTGTGTGATTAGGGTTGTAAAAATGACTCTTTATTCGCAAACAACTCGTGTTCGGCTCATGAAACAAACAAGCTACTAATTTTTTTTGCTCTAAATATAAACGAGCTGAACATGAAAAGTGATATTCTTTAACGAGCTTAACACGAGTTGTGTTCGAGCTCACTCATGTTCGACTCGTTTACACCACTACCAACTATAACATACGTGGCTTATAGCTCCCACAACCTAGTAAGGCCTTTATGGGTAGATGTCGCTCTTAAGGCAACCATCAACAACCCAAATGACCAACTACTTCAATGGCTTTCAACTACGACATATATGACAAGCTGAAGCTATAACCACCGTCTACAACATTCATGATTAATTACTGCCTTTATAACAATCTACTACAATCATTGCAGTATGCTATCACTGAGAACAATATTCATTACGATGAAACTAAGACTTTTATTGATGAACTACTATTATACATTTAGAATGATCAACTCTTCTCTATTTCTAGAGAAGAGAGGACCTATGTAAATTGAAGTTTGAAGTTTTCTCGCTCAAAGAATTATCTTGATATTCGTGCCACTCATCAAGATCTATGCCGAAAGCTAAAAATTTATTGATGGTATGCNCTAGGGCTGGAGAGGGAGAGAATCCCGTTTTTTATATCCTTATATATATATATATATATATATATATATATAATTTATTATATTATTTTATAATAATAATAATAATTATATAATTATCGTTGGCATTTTCTTCACTTTTACATGTCCCCGCAGCGAGGTGGGCGTCCTTTCTGACTAAAGTCGTCATTTTTGAAAGAGACTATTCTCCTGGTTGTGCGATCTAATTCAGTATGCCCAAAGTCATGACATTTGAAACACTTCTTTGTTGTGATGAATTTAAGAATGCAAATTAGTTCCACCTCTTCTCCACTCTTAGTGACTCCTGGGGCGGGGTTTGCTTGGATGTTCCCCTGAGTGTACTCTTTTTGTAAGATTTTAAAATTGAACTCTGCTTATAATATATGGTGGTCATCCAGCTGTATTATCTCTCCATTTTTTGAAGCTGGGGTCTACACATCCTATTTGTATTGAACTGGTAAGTACTGACGTTGCATCTCTCATTTCATTTGAGTTTAAGTAGTGATCTTGTATTTGCCTTCACGTTGACGTAAATGCTTCAAATTTTTTCAACAAAATAATGCACACTTTTTTTAACTTGCTGAATGCTAGTTTACCATTCTGTCCCGTTGAATGTTCTGGTACTCAAAGAAAAGTTACATGGTCTGGAGTCACGCAATAAACTCGTTCGGATCAAAGTGGCCTTTAAAATACGACAAATCCATCTTTACTTAAAAATTTTGGCTTCTCAAATATTTCAGGTTAAATTTTCGGAGCAGGTTTCTTCATCTCTGAAATCTTTACGGGAATGTTTCGACCTCCTCTGATACCGTATCCCAAAGCATTGTGGTATGCTTTCTTTTCCACTGGAATCATCCCTACATGAGAAATTTTGGTGTTCGTTCCTCTCTCTGCGGATCTCATTTCTAAGTTCATGGGTGACCTCTCCCTAGGTCCTTTTTTCAAATTCACTGAGCCTCTGTAACACTCGGCGGAGTTGCCATTGTATCTCTTTCATGGTGAACTTTTTGATCAGATTCTGGCAATTGCCTACTTAACGGTATGATTTAATTTTGAGTGTGGGTGGGTGGAAGGAGGTGTGTAGGGGTGATTTATTGTGGGAAAGAAAACAAAATGGGTGGAGATAGGGTTGGGTTCAGCGGATGCAAGAAATTTTATTATAGGATTCGGGTTCATGTAAACTCTGATACCAATTGATGTCGGAGTTTAACTCAAACTAAAATAGAAAAAACAAATTTTTTTATTAAAAGCAAATACGCGATTCCAATCAAACATGTTCAAAAGAGAAATTAAAACAACACGACCAAACACACACTAGGGCTTGATCTGTGATGGTGGAGATTGGCTAGGCGGCCGGGGAGTGGTGGTAAGAGGCTGAAATGGGCTGTGGGTTGCTGGGACAGTAAAAAGAGGGGCTGGAATTGCATTGGCAGAGAAGCGAAAGGCCTGAAATGGCAGCGACAGCGAGTGGGTAGGAAAGGTTTGGGACAATAAGGGGCGGCAAAGAGAAAGGGCTTTGGACTGCGGGGCAATGAGACCGGGGACTGCGGATGTGGGGGTAGATTGGAATGACTGAAATAATTGGTTGGGTGGCGGGGATGCAGGGAAAAGACATCAAAGCTACTGTCCCAGGCGGCTGCAGCAAGCACCGAGGGCTGGACAGGCTGAAATATTGAGGCCAAGGAGGGAATAATGGGGGAGGCGAATGTGGGGGGCTGGGACTGCGAGGGAAGCAAAGATGAGGGTGGGGAAAGCAATGGGATTGCAGACGCCGGTCCATGTGGTTCTGTAGCAATGTCTCCAGCCTGTAGTGGGGGATGGAGTCGCGGAACAGTGTCCCGCAGAAAGCTCCCTCACTGTATACAAGATGTTCCTTTTTTTTTGTTTTTTGAAATATTTACATGCATATCTCTTAATTCTCATCTATTTACATATCTAACACCTAAACTTCAATTTTTGCATACATTCCACCTTTTCTATGCTTGAAAAAATNCATTCAAACTCATCTAGAATTTTGATTTAAACAAATTTATGGTTAAGCTGACTGGCTCAAGTATAATCCGAGTCAAATCAATAGCAAATTAAGCCTTTAAACCTATTTTGGAAGCTTTTGATTCATAATTGGAAGGGCAAATTGAGTTCAAATTTGACAAGTTTATGTTCAGATTGAACGTCTCGAGGAGATAAATTCAGCGAGCCTAACATCACTCAATTCTGATATTATTAATGCACTCAAACATTTACCAAACATCGTCTGATCGAGGGAATTACTCCAGATCATCTGATATAGTGGTCTTAATTCCTTTCTTATTTGTACAAATGACTCTCTCGGAATCTACCCCCCTTGAGAGGAGGGGAGCGGGAGACCTTGAACGAGAAGAATATTGAAGCTTGGATGAGGAGATAAGGTCCATCATCCCTTTTGAACAACATATCCGGCGAATGTCCTTCACTCATCCAGCTACCTAACATTATCGAGCACTCCTCTCCGACCACCATCTTCGGACAACTCCGACTCATTGCAATGAAACCTCTTATGGAATCACGACGTGCGCTATGAAATCCCAGCGTAAATTACAGAGCAATGAAACATCATGCAAAACAACACACCTCACCTAATGTGCAACATGGTATCTCAAAAATGGTGTGACAATACACCCAGAATGCAGAGTGATGACACACCCCAAAGATAGTGTAACTGTGCACCTCACATATGGTACAACGATGCCTCTCAATGACATTGTAACAACGCACTCTGAAGATGGTGACTTTCTTTTAACTCCTAAAACTTTCTCTTTGGAACTCACCTCTGCAACCGACACGACGAACTATGACCTACGCGGTCCACATCTCGTGTGGCTCACTGNAACATCCTACGACTGCGTGATTAGGGTTGTAAAAATGACTCTTTATTCGCAAACAACTCGTGTTCGGCTCACAAAACAAACAAGCCAAAGACAAACCAATTTTTTTGTTCTAAATATAGACGAGTTGAACATGAAAAGTGATATTCTTTAACGAGCCGAACACGAGTTGTGTTCGAGCTCACTCATGTTCGACTCGTTTACACCACTACCAACTATAACCTACGTGACTTATAGCTCCCACAACCTAGCATGGCCTTTATGGGTGGATGACACTCTTAAGGCAACCATCAACAACCCAAATGACCAATTACTTCAATGACTTTCAACTACTACATATATGACAAGCTAAAGCTATAACCACCGCCTACAACATTCATGATGAATTACTGTCTTTATAACAATCTACTACAATCATTGCAGCATGTTATCACTGAGAACAATATTCATTATAATGAAACTAAGACTATTATTGATGAATTACTATTATACAAATAAAGGAGCATTTTCATACACGCCACCTAGTTCTTATCTATTTACATGTCTAACATCCAAATTTTGTATTTTTATATTTGTACCACCAAAATCTTCGCATCACATCAAATATACCATCATTTTAATTAAAAATAAAAATAAAATACACCTTGTCAAACATAGATAATGTGATATATATATTAAAGTTTAAATGTTCCATATGTAAATATATAAGAGCTTAGTGATATCCTATCTAAATCTTTTGACCATAATTTTTTAGGGATATTTACATAAATACCATACAATCCTTATATATGTATATATCTAATCCATATATTTTGATCTTTACATGCATACTGCTCAAATTTATAATATTATATTAAAATATTATTATTAACTTTTAAAAATAAAATATATATTTTGAAGCATAAATTTTTTACACCAAAGTATTATGCATGTAAATGCTTGGACTTTAGGTGTTAGATTTGAATGTATATATAAATTGTGCGATACTTTATATTGGCAGTATTGTAATTATTATAAAACATTGCACAATTTAAAAATGATTTTTATGAAAAAACAAAGTTGGGATTTAAGTTCTCCGGAGTTGAAGCCCAAACTACAAGCCTACAGAATCCATTCTCAATTGGGCCGAAATAAACTAACTTTGACTAGAAGAAAATTTGGCCCAAATCCATTAATCACCAGCCCTATGTATAAATATCAGAACCTGCTCTTCGTAAACCCTAAAAACCGCGTCATCTTCTTCATCGAGGCGGTAAGTTTCTCCTAGACCTCGAGAGCTTTCCTTCTCTTCGTACGTCTTCATTTTGCGCTTCGTCACCCATCCAAATACTCATACGACATTTAAACTTCTGGTAGCTATTCATTTTGATTTTCCTTACATCAATTTTGTTGCATATGGGTGATCTGTTAATCTATCGCCACTTTTTGNTATATATATATATATTTTCAAATTTTTTTTTTAAAAAAATTTACATTTATTTTACTTATCAATAATTAAAAATCTCAAAATCCTTGCATGTGTCCTGCACACCTAAAGGTTTTGTAGAGATGGAGTAGATGCAATCTCCATTTCCTACTAGGAGAAAATAAGATGTAGGGGGCATTTACATACATATCATTCAATTCTAATATATTAACATATTTAGTATTTAAAACTTTCATATTTATATAAAAACCACTTAATTATTTAGCATTATATTAAAAATATTACTATTAAAATTTTTTCATAAATGAATATTTTTTTTAATGCATGAATGTTATAAATATAAGTGTAAGCATATAAATACATATAAATACATCAAATGATATGGTGTGTATGTGAATTTTCCTAAATTTACTTTTACTCCACTTAACAACAACTTAATTAATCTCCAAGGAGAATGTGAAGTTTTTAGCAGTCAAATAGGATATAAAATATTACAAGATAGATTTGGTAGTATTTGAAGAATTAATAAAATTATATGTTTATTTAAAAGAAAGTCAAATAACATTGAATGAGAACAATGTAGTTTTTGGAGATGCCAAAACTGATTTGAGGGTTGATTTTCCTTGAAAAAAAGTTATCATCTGATATGAATCTCAAGGCAACTTATTGAGCGAAAAAAGCGTTCAAACTTCGATTAAAAATCATCTCGAATTTTGATTTAAAGAAATTTATGGTCAAGCTTACTGGCTCAAGTATAATCCAAGTAAATCAATAGCAAATTACGCCCTTAAACCTATTTTGGAAGCTTTTGGTTCATTATTGGAAGGGCAAGTTAAGTTCAAATTTGACAAGTTTATGTTCGGATTGAACTTCTCGACGAGATAAATTCAACGAGTCTAACATCACTCAGTTCTGACATCATTAATGCACTCAAACATTTACAAACATCGTCTGATTGAGGGAATTAATCCAGATCATCTAAAATAGTGGTCTTCATTCCTTTCTTATTTGTACAAATGATTCTCTCAGAATCTACCCCTCTTGAGAGGAGGGGAGTCAGAGACCTTGAACTAGGAGAAAATTGAAGCTTGGATGAGGAGATAAGGTCCAACATCCCTTTTGCACGACATATCCGACGAATGCCATTCACTCATCCAGCTACCTAACATTATCGAGCACTTCTCTCTCCCCACCATCTTCAGACAACTCTGACTCATTACAATGAAATCACGACGTGCGCTATGAATTCCCAACGTACATTACAGAGCAACGATACATCACGCAGAACAACACACCTCACACATTGTGCAATATGGTATCTCAAAAATGGTGTAACATTACACCCCGAATACAGTGTGATGACACACCCCAAAGATAGTGTAATTGTGCACCTCACATACGGTACAACGATTCGTCTCAATGACAGTGTAACAATGCACTCCGAAGATGGCGACTTTCTTTTAACTTCTAAAACTTTCTCTTTGGAGCTCACCTTTACAACCGACACGACCAACTATGACTTACGCGATCCACATCCCGTGTGGCTCTCTGCTCCAACCCCTAAGGCCTATGGATGTCATCATAGCTCTCAATTGTGGCATATACAAGCAAATATGGTCTACGTGGTCCACAACTCATCTAGCTCCTGACTCTACTTGTTTGGCTTAGAAACCTCATCACATCTCACCATCACTACGTACGTGGTCCACAACTTGTTCAACTTTCGAGTCAAGTCATTGTAACCCAAAAACGTCATCAAAGTCTCTACAACTCACACACAACATCACAACTTACCACTACGGATTGCGTGACCAATTGCAGCCTACCTGACTTATAGCTCGTGCAACTCTCGACTCGAGGCCCTGCAGCCTACGAGTGTCATCGTAACCCACCATTATGGCTTATGTGACTAACTAGTAGGTACGTAGTCCATAGTTTGTTCGGCTCTCGACTTCAGCCTTTGTGGTCTAAGGACGTTATCTCAGCCCAACTTTGTAGTCAATGAGACCAACTACGAGTTACATGACTCACAACTTGTGCATCTTTTGATTTTTTCCCTATGGCCTACGAGCATTATCGTAGCTCACCACTACGACTTATGTGACCAATTACAAGCTAAGTTGTCCACGACTCATGTAGCTCCAAAATCAAACCTAGGGGACCTACAAACTCCATCACAACTCACCACTACGATACACATGCCCAACTACTACGCTGTCAAAACCACTCATTGTTCGTGAACAACTTGTGTTCGGTTCATTTTTTAAGTTAACGAGCCGAACACAAACTAAGATTTGTTCGTTTAGGGTAGTTGAAGGTTGCCTTAAGATTTGTTCGTTTGGGTTGTTGATAGTTGCCTTAAGAGTGCTATCTATATCAACAACCCAAACGAACAAATTAAATTATACATACATACATACATATATGTGTGTGTGTGTGTGTGTGATTGATGAGTAATATATTTAAAAATTTTAATTGACTACAAGGCCACAAAATTTTATAATCAATTAAAATTATTAATTAAAAAATATATTAAATTATATTTAAATGATATTTTAATATAAATAATGATACTTAAATCTAGTCCTAACCCTTAACATCCTACGACTGCGTGATTAGGGTTGTAAAAATGACTCTTTATTCGCAAACAACTCGTGTTCGGCTCACGAAACAAACAAGCTACTAATTTTTTTTGCTCTAAATATAAACAAGCTGAACATGAAAAGTGATATTTTTTAACGAGCCGAACACGAGTTGTGTTCGAGCGCACCCATGTTCGACTCGTTTACACCACTACGAACTATAACCTACGTGGCTTATAGCTCCCACAACCTAGTAAGGCCTTTATGGGTAGATGTCGCTCTTAAGGCAACCATCAACAACCCAAATGACCAACTACTTCAATGGCTTTCAACTACGATATATATGACAAGCTGAAGCTATAACCACAGTCTACAACATTCATGATGAATTATTGCCTTTATAACAATCTACTAAAATCATTGCAGTATGCTATCATTGAGAAGAATATTCATTATGATGAAACTAAGACTATTATTGATGAACTACTTTTATGCCTTTAGAATGATCAACTCTTCTCTATTTCATGGGAAGAGTGGACCTATGTAATTAAAGTTGAACTTTTCTCGCTTAAAGGATTATCTTGATATTCGTGCCACTCACTAGATCTATGCCGAAAGCTAAAAATTTATTGATGGTATGTCAAAGTTAATTGCTACCAGCTTAACACTTCAAAAGACAAATAAAGGGGCATTTTCATACACGCCACCTAAAACTTATCTATTTACATGTCTAACATCCAAATTTTTGTATTTTTATATTTATACCACCAAAATCTTCACATCACATCAAATATACCATCATTTTAATTAAAAAAATAAAATAAAATAGACCTTTTCAAACATAGATAATGTGATATATATATTAAAGTTTAAGTGTTCCATATGTAAATATATAAAGTGATATCTATATAAATCTTTTTACCATAATTTTTTTAGGGGTATTTACATGCATACCATACAATCCTTATGTATGTATAAATCTAATCCAAATATTTTGATCTTTACATGCATACTGCTCGAATCTTTAATATTATATTAAAATATTATTATTAATTTTTAAAAATAAAATAAATATATTGAAGCATAAATTTTTTACACCAAAGTATTATGCATGTAAATGCTTAGACTTTAGGTGTTAGATTTGAATATATATATATAAATTGTGTGATACTTTATATTGGCAGTATTGTAATTATTATAAGAAATTGCATAATTTAAAATTGATTATTATGAAAAAACAAAGTTGGGATTTAAGTTCTCCGGAAGTCGAAGCCCAAACCAGAAGCCAATAGAATCCATTCTTAATATGGGCCGAAAGATAAGACTAATTTGGACAGAAAAAAATTTGGCCCAAATCCATTGATCACCAGCCCTATATATTGATATCAGAACCTGCTCTGATCAGGAGTCGTAAAACCTAGAAACCGCGTGTTCTTCTTCATCGAGGCGGGCGGTACGTTTCTTCAAGTCCTCGAGCTTTCCTTCTCTTTGTACGTCTTCATTTTGCGCTTCTTAACCCATCCAAATACTCATACGACATTTAAACTTCTGGAAGCTATTCATTTTGATTTTACTTACATCAATTTTGTTGCATATGGGTGATCTGTTAATCTATCACCACTTTTTGGCTTCATTGTTCTTGTGCTCTATTGGATCGAATTTTATTTGATGCGTTTATGGAAATTCTTTTACTCGCTTGTTGTCTGAGTTTGTAAGTTGTGTATCTGTTTGATTTTACTGTGGAGCTTGCATTGCTGTATTAGTTCTATGTAGGTTTGGG
Source organism: Phalaenopsis hybrid cultivar (assembly GCA_002079205.1). Taxonomy (NCBI): domain Eukaryota; kingdom Viridiplantae; phylum Streptophyta; class Magnoliopsida; order Asparagales; family Orchidaceae; genus Phalaenopsis; species Phalaenopsis hybrid cultivar. The sequence continues at coordinate 675,449 of JXCR01148729.1, read as the reverse complement.
GATTTATTTGCTTCTTTGCTCATTTCTTTCAGTTTTTAGTAATCAGGCCAGTGATATGTAAAATTGTTGAAAACGACTTTCACTAGACTAGATTACGAGTACTCTCCGATTACATTGCTTCTTTTTTTTTTTTTTATGATACCAGGGCATCATAGAAATAAATTTGAATCTATTACTCGGTTATTTGTTCTTTGTTCATCAATGGAAATTTAACGACGTTGATTTCTTTTGTTTGATATGGGGGCTTTTAATGATTGACGCATTCATTGATTGCATTGTTTGATTTTATTTTATGATAAGAATTTGAACTCCTCCTGCGGCTTATTTCATTTTCTTTTTCCCCTCTTTCTTCTTCTGCAGTTCTTATGTCAACACATTTTAAAATGTGATGATCGGTTTCTAGTTGGTTTTTGTGATGATTCGTGCAAACATATTAAACACATAAACCATTTTTAAATTCTCGTTTTCCTTTTTATTTCTTCAAAATTGGCCTGTGATGAGGAAGTAATACATTGCCTACATTGTTTGATGATTTTCTATGAGAAGAGTCTTACATCTCTCTGAGGCCAACATATAAAGAAGCTTGTGATTTGTTGGCCAAATATCCATATATGTATTATGTTCTGGTTATGTCTTGGTTTTGGAAGTTCAAAAGTAAGCCATTTTGTTCTTTCCGGATTCAATTTTTATGTAATTACATTTCTAATGCTTAAATTTTTATATTTACCTGCTTAAAAATTCAATTTTTAATATCATATCAGAAATATTATTATTACCTACTTTTTAGAGCTGAAATGTATTTTTTTCATGTGTGTTTGTCCTTAAAATGTTATAGAAGTAAATGTGAGGGTTTACTTGTAAATACATAAAAAGTGTTGCATTTATGTAAAGATCTTTTTTTTTTCTCCTTTAATTATTAAATCATGGGTGTGGAGTGAGATATCTTTACCTCTGGGAAGAAGACTATGAAAGCTTGGAAAAGTCAAAGCAGAAGATGAAGGGTGTGTGATGTTATGCACACATATTGTTCACTATCACATGAATTAAAGGATTATTTATAGTCATGAGACCAACATATAGTCATGCAAATGAGAAGTTCGGAATTAAGATTAAGGGCATGATAGATTTACTTTAAATAGGATTTATCAAATCCAATAAATTCAGATTTATCACAGTAGATTGGCTCGCAATGGGATTTAAGAAGTCTGAATTTATCACAAAAGTAATGGAACGCTAGAAGAATGGAATACTAGAAAAATCTGATCAAACACTAAAAATTAGATTTAATTAAGCGTTGTATTTAAATTTTTTGTTTGGTGGTTGGTTGTATTTAAGCTAGATTCATGATTAAATCATATAAATAACACTGCCAAATGCTACCTATGTGAATTACACTAGAATTTTGTTTGGTCATATGGCACAAATAGAAGATTTAAAATGATGATTTATAGAATTTTACTAAAATCGCTTGGGTGAGTGTAAGTTGCATGAGCCGTGTAAAAGCTGAAAGCTTTGATGAGTGTTTTTTTTGGGTTCTGACTAATTCACCTTAGATTCTAAGAGTTCTATCATTGGAGCAAGTGCAAAGTATACGCTGAATTAATCTTATGCTGATGGGATGAGAAGATTATCAATCAGCACATTTTAAAAACACCTCTGTAATATTTTATAGGAATTACTCCAATAGTATTTTCCCACTGAGTTTGAAGGTTTATATGCACACCACTTAATTATTATGTATTTCCATTCTATTTCTCAAAGTTTAATTTTCACATATATCTCACTTGAAAAGCTTTAATTTACTTATTCATATGTTAAAACAGTGGTGTTTTTAAATTGATACTAAGAATTCGGGTGGTATAAGTATGTAAAAAAAGCCAAGTTTAGTTGATAGATATGTAAATTCATAGTAATTGGTTGTTATGCAAGTAGATGTCCCTAAAATTTTTATGTTCTACATGTTTTAACACCTAATATTTTAATTTATTTGTATAAGATATTATTTTTAATACATCAATTTCATTACTGGCTCCTCCATTTGCTCCAGGCCCCTCTCCTCTCTCTTTTCAGTTCATCTCCGGTTTTTGAAAGTTGGACGCAGTCAAGAGTGGAATTTTTGAACTGTTAAAATGTTTTTATGTGCCATTTAAGTTCAAGACAGTAATTTGAAATGCAGTATATTTAAATACTAAAATATTAAGTAATATGCAAGGTAAACCATATTGTTATAAGCTGCCAATTTTCTCTCACAAGAGCAGTTAGAAAAACTATGCTAAACTCAGACACAAATCTGTTGACATAATATTGTAAATATTTAACAGTGTGCTATGGAGCGGACGCTAACTCTCTCTTTAGGGGGAGGATTAGGTTTGAGTACTGTAGTTAGTAATTAAATCCCACCAAACACAGAGCAAAGAAACCTAGAAGGACCGATATTAAATACATAAATCAGGTGTTTAAGCTTCTTTATCTAAAATTTGGCTAATTAATTAATTGAGCTGGAGCTCAAGCTCAAAACATTTCTTATGCAATAAAAATAAATTCTTTCAAACAAGTGTATTAATGTCACCAAAAACAAAGTTTATAATTATAAGTNCACAACACAATTTTTATGTATTTACATAAAACCTGAACTTTTATATTTACATTTATAACAATTTGATACCATAAACTTATGCATGGAAAGGTGTATTTCACTTTTATAAAGTAAAAGAGGTATATTTTATGTGATATTAATGAATTGAGTGAGTGCTATGGATGCAAATATGAAAGTGTAGAAGTTAGATATGTAAATACATGAGAATTATGTGATATGCATGTAAATGCACCTTTGAGAAATTGGTCAGGATAGAAAGCTTATTCCAAATAAACTTACATGGCCATCTGCATCTAGAAGGATGTTTTCGGGTTTAAGGTCTCTGTGCATTATTCCATTTGCATGAAGGTGAGAGACGGCAGAGACTATTTCAGCTGTATATATGCGTGCCAGATCCTCTCTGAAACAGAAGTAAAATGGTGAATTATGAGGAATGAGAATTAATAAAGAATTTTTGGAATAAGGCAGGACAAATCACCTGAATAAACCTTGGTGATAGAGCTGAAAGAACAAGTGTCCCCCGTTGACAAAATTTAAGACCAGGTAGAGTCGGTATTTTGTCTGTATAAGGAAAGTAAAATTGATGTATATCTAAATCAACATCATCAATGCTTCCAAATTCATAAATAAGAATGCTTATTTGGAATGCCTAAACTTTAATATTCAAATTCTCATTACTTGAGAAAAATTTTTAAACAGTATGAAAGATCAAACATTACCAAGGATCAATTATAACTAATGAAACTAGTGTGAAAATAAATTGTAGGGTACATGCAACAAATTAGACATAACATGGCTACAGTACCAAAGAAGAAACCCATGAAATTGGAGTTGCAGGTTCATAATCTTGTTATCGAACAAATAAATTGATGTAAATCTCAAAGTCCGCGAGAGCACAAATTTTGCAGCCCCTTTTCTCCCTTTTTTTGCAATTAGATGGAGCATTTTCCAACCTACATTGCGGTTTGTATTGTTCGTGATTTGCTGGTTTTTCCAGCTACCAGTGAAAATTCGGGATGGAAGCAAAAAAATTNCATTACCTGAGAAAAATTTTTAAACAGTATGAAAGATCAAACATTACCAAGGATCAATTATAACTAATGAAATAAGTGTGAAAATAAATTGTAGGGTACATGCAACAAATTAGACATAACATGGCTATAGTAGCAAAGAAGAAACCCATGAAATTGGAGTTGCAGGTCCATAATCTTGTTATCGAACAAATAAATTGATGTAAACATCAAAGTCCGCGAGAGCAAAAATTTTGCAGCCTCTTTTCTCCCTTTTTTTGCAATTAGATGGAGCATTTTCCAACCTACATTGCGGTTTGTATTGTTCGTGATTTGCTGGTTTTTCTAGCTGCCAGTGGAAATTAGGGATGAAAGCAAAAAAATCAGGTTCCTATGATATCTGATTACAAATGCATTAGCTGACTGGCTCCTCATTTGCTCAAAAGCAAAACAAATCAATATTAAAATTTTCAAGTCATGCACAAAAATACTAGCAAAATTTCTCCGGTTAAATAAAATGAATTATACAAATTCTACAGNATTTTCAAGTCATGCACAAAAATACTAGCAAAATTTCTCCGGTTAAATAAAATGAATTATACAAATTCTACATCATGGTTCGCGTAACTTGAAAAGATTCCACTTAAGAAACATCAGACTGATGGCTTGAAGAATTAGGCCCTACATTATCTTGTTTGGGGATCTATGCAAAGTATGAATACATGACTAATTTTTTATGTAAACAGATACATATTTCACACTAATTATTGGCGTGAAAAGAAAANATGGCTTGAAGAATTAGGCCCTACATTATCTTGTTTGGGGATCTATGCAAAGTATGAATACATGACTAACTTTTTATGTAAACAGGTACATATTTCACACTAATTATTGGCCTGAAAAGGNCCTTTTGCAGCAGCTGAGAAACAATTGAAGAAGACTTGTTTATTTAGTTCTCGGAAATTTACATCATCACTTCTTGTGTATTTATATATGTATTTACTTGAAAATGTGATTATAGTGTTATTTTTGGTGTGATATTAAAGATTTCTGTGATATATGTGTATATAAAAGTTTAGGTGTGAGACATGTAACTCCATAAGAATTGTGTGCTATGCATGCAAATGCCATAATACTCAAATCTTTAATATCATGTCAAAAATATCATTATTTTAATTTTTAAAAGTGGAATATATATCTTTCATGCATAAATAAATAATATGAAATATATTTAACCATTGAAGTTTAGGCGTTGGAGATGTAAATACATAAGATTTGAAAACATGTCTTCTATTTCCAAGCAATCAAATTGGTCCTAGTAATGTTCAAAAGATTGAACTCAAGAAGATTCGGAAAAGGAAAGCTTACCCCTTTTAATAGGGAGTGGGCTTCACTGGATAAATAAGCTGGCAGCTTTATCTTATCCTTCACTATCTTCTGCTGAATCTTATTCCGGTTCCCTCCAACAAATGGTGGCTGCAAATGAAGCTAACCATGGTTAGATAGATAACCACAGTTCAAAACAGACAGTGAAATAGAAAACTTTAGCAAGATTTCCATGCATACCGCACAATTCCTATGTATTTACATATCTAACTCAAAAAATTCATTTCTTTCGTACATTCCACCCTATCTATGTTGCTTTTTTGAAGTTAAAATGATGCTATTTTGGATGTGATATGAAAGTTTAGGTGATATGCATGTATGTATGTAAATACATATGAATTGAGTGGTATATATGTAAATGCCTCAAAATTTTAATATTGCGAAAGTAACAGCATATACCTTCCCAGTAAGCATTTCAAAAAGAAGGATTCCAACGCTCCACCAATCAGCAGCCTTATCATGCCCTTTCCCAAGAATAATTTCTGGTGCCATGTATTCCACAGTTCCACACATGGAGTTTGATCTCGTATTCTCATCAAACTCCTTCGCCAGCCCAAAATCAGTCAGCATGACCTGAGCAACACATTTTAGAAAGGAAATTTACATACAACACAACACAATTTTTATGTATTTACATATAACCTGAACTTTTATATTTACATTTATAACAATTTGGTACCATAAACTTATGCATGGAAAGGTGTATTTCACTTTTATTTTAGAGGCATTTTTTTATGTGATGTTCAGGAAGTGAGTGCTATGGATATAAATATGAGTTTAGATGTTAGATATGTAAATACATGAGAATAATGTGATATGTATGTAAGTGCACCTTTGAGAAATTGGCGAGGATAGAAAGCTTATTCCATGGGAGAAAGAAACTTACATGGCCATCTGCATCCAGAAGGATGTTTTCGGGTTTAAGGTCTCTGTGCATTATTCCATTTGCATGAAGGTGAGAGACGGCAGAGACTATTTCAGCTGTATATATGCGTGCCAGATCCTCTCTGAAACAGAGGAAAATGGTGAATTATGAGGGATGAGAATTAATAAAGAATTTTTGGAATAAGGCAGAAGAAATCACCTGAATAAACCTTGGTGATAGAGCTGAAAGAATAAGTGTCCCCCGTTGACAAAATCTAAGACCAGGTAGAGTCGGTATTTTGTCTGTATAAGGAAAGTAAGATTGATGTATATATAAATCAACATCATCAATGCTTCCAAATTCATAAATAAGAATGCTCATTTGGAATGCCTAAACTTTAATATTCGAATTCTCATTACTTGAGAAAAAATTTTAAACAGTATGAAAGATCAAACATTACCAAGAATCAATTATAACTAATGCAATTAGTGTGAAAATAAATTGTAGGGTACATGCAACAAATTAGACATAACATGGCTATAAGTCCAAGAGAGCACAAATTTTGCAGCCCTTTTTCTCCCTTTTTTAGCAATTAGATGGAGCATTTTCCAACCAACATTGCGGTTTGTATTGTTCGTGATTTGCTGGTTTTTCTAGCTACCAGTGAAAATTAGGGATGGAAGCTAAAAAATCAGGTTCCTATGATATCTGATTACAAATGCATTAGCTGACTTGCTCCTCATTTGCTCAAAAGCAAAACAAAACAATATTAAAATTTTAAAGTCACGCACGGAAATACTAGCAAAATTTCTCCGGTTAAATAAAATGAATTTTACAAATTCTACATCATGGTTCGCGTAACTTGAAAAAATTCCACTTAAGAAACATCAGACTAATGGCTTGAAGAATTAGGCCCTACATTATCTTGTTTGGGGATCTATGCAAAGTATGAATACATGACTAATTTTTTTATGTAAACAGGTACATATTTCACACTAATTATTGGCCTGAAAAGGAAAAACAAATTACTATTGTGTGTAAGTTAGAGAAAAGAAGCATTCAGCTGATGAGAAAGTTTGTTATAAAATTTTATAAGAGATTGTACAGTTGATTCAAATGAGAGAAATGTATTTATATTCAATTTTTATTGTTTTAATTCTATTTCTAATCACGGAACAAAACTATAAAAGTTATACGGCATTATTGAAGTTAAACTCAGCAAAAAGTATATTGAAATTTGATCTTTTTTTTGGCGCGACAAATTAATTAATCATATTGTGTTAGATATCGTGGAAGAATAAAAGAAAACATGAATTTGGCAGTGGTAATCAAGATCAAACCTATGACAATAATTGAAGTTTAAAATCTTATTGATCATGCTCATCCAAAAGAGATGAACATATTTCAAACTTCTAAGTGATATTGTTGAATCTGTGATAAAGTTTACAAAATATTAGTAGCAACAATGAAGTAAACTTAAATTCAATTTCTAGTGATTTATCTGAGGAATGTATATGACATGTGCGTCATTGATACAAAATTTTCTTATATTTCTTACATATAATGTAATTATGCACTATGTATATTATATTTAATACTTGGAATGTTTTTCTGTTGATCTTATCATATAAGTTCTCTTTATAATAGATGACGTCAGGTGATGATGATGAAACCCTCATAGATTGATCAAAAAGAAAAGAAGATTGTTTCCTATCATCGCTTTCAGACTAGCAGCATTGTCACTCACCATGACAATCTCCTGGCCGATCGCCATCCCATACCACTTCACGTACAAATGCAGAGTCTATTACTCACCAAACTCTGCCAACGCTGCTCTAATTTATCCTTGTTAGCCTCACCCAAATTATGGCTTCCACTCTATGTATTCATTTTTACTTTTCGATTTATAAAGTACAAACTACATTTTTTATTTTCACAAATTCAATCAATTTAGATAGACAATACATCAAGTTAGAGCTATAATAAGAAGCATGTATCTTGCTCGCTATTATTTTGGGAGAATATTCCATTAGCGGTGCGCTATATATGGTTTAAAGAATTTGAGATATTAACCAAACCCTCAAACACACACTATATTGTGCTCTAGTTTTGATGATCATCAATATTATGTTTTATGTTATAGAGAATTTTTGAGTTGTCAGAGCACAACAAATATATCAGAATAATTTGCAGAGAAGAGATGGCTCATTACGAAATATGTTCAAAGAAATTTGCAAGACTAAACAGAAGTCTCTTTGGATTAGAAAGAAGGTGTGGGCTGAGATATATAGGGCGTGAACCATTCTTGACTATGTTCCCAGAAGAGAGCAGGCAAAGCAAAACCGGCATCTGATTGTAGGGACATGGGCGACTCCCTATAAACTGGAGACCAAGTTTCTCATATTGAATACAGAAGACTGATAAATCATATATATATAGATTTAAAATTTTTTTCAGCATTATTTACCAACTTTGCAAGTATGATTACTAAAATAAGTACTTGAAAGAGAACTCACAGCTACAAAGTTGCATGGAAGAACACGAGCAATAGGTGAACCATGAATGAGCAGGCGCCAAGTCATGAAGAGCATATGTTAGCAAAAGATTTACTTTTGAATTATAGACTGTTTGGAAACATATTATGTCTTAATCGCATCATAATGTTTTTCTTAGAATGAGTACATGAGGTTGAATGAGGTGCAGAGTCAAAAGTTCAATAGTTGTATGAAGTTTAAGAGAAAATAATATTTGGCATTCAATGCAAGTCATTTTTTCTCTGCAGAGAGCACTGACTCAATCGACAACCTAGTCAAAAAGAGAATGGTTATGACTGCTCAGATGGAAGCTCAATTGACAGTTAAAGAAGCCACAACAACAACAAGCCTTTATCCCACTAAGTGGGGTCGGCTAAATGAATCATTTTAGTCCATTGCATCTTATTGAGTATCATGTTTTCGTTTTGATTCAAAAGGATTAAGATCATTTGTTTTGTTTAATTATAATAGATTAAGATCATTTTTTACGACATTTACCAAAGTCATTTTTAGGCTCACGTCTTCCTTTCTTAACATAAGTCAAATCTAAAACGTCTATTCTCCTAACCGGATCATCAAATGGTCGACATTTAATGTGACAAGAACATCTAAGACGGCTCTATAATCTTGTCCGGCACTGAAGCTACACCAACCCTATGATAGATATACTCATTCCGCATTTTATTTCTAATTGCCAAGCCACTCATCCAACTAAGCATTCTCATCTCAACAACACTTAACTTTATTTTATGCTTCTCTTTTAAAGGCCAACATTCTACGCCATAGAGCATTATAGGTCTCACCACTATCATATAGAATTTTCCTTTAAATCTAAGCAGTACTTTTCTATTACAAATAAGCCCGATGCATTCCTTCTTCAACTAACTTCAATCCTACTAATAACCTCCCTATCCGTTTGACCATCACTTTGAACAATATCCCTGAGATATCTAAAACATTCATACCTTTTAATAATTTGATCACCCATAGTTACAACTCTTCCATGAGAGCTACTATTATTAAAATTACATTCCATATATTCAATTTTAGATATACTCAAACGAAGGCCTTTAGACTACAATGCAAACCTCCATAATTCAAATTTTTCCTGGAGTTTTTTTGTAGTATTATCCACAAACAATTTTAGTAATAACATGCTTATTTCTTTTTTTTTTATAAAGTATAAACAATAACATAATTGTACGCTAAAGCAAAATCTTGGTTCCACCTTCTTTATTAATTACTCCAAGACCATAACCATCATGAATATTCCTAAAATCTTCTACCGCAGTACTAACATGTCCATCTAATCCAATAATTTTTTTTTCTTCAAGAGATATCTTTTATATTAAATCTTCTAGTTCATTCCATAATTTTTCTTTTGAACCTATATTTAAATCTATTTGCGGAGAACAAAGCTATGATAGAAGCCTAGAAAGATGTGGTGGAGGGCAATGAAAGGACTAATGATGATTAGTTGCAATTTATGAGTTTGTGTTTTTTGTTATTTAGTATATTAAACAACTTACAATGTTAACTTGGAACTTGTTAGATTGAAAAATTTATGTGTTTGATTCTCCTCAGTACACTTATTATAATATGATGATAAATAATTATAAAACTTCAGGAAAATCTCAATTTTATTTGTGTATATTGCAGGTGTAAAAATGAAAAAGAATTAGATGTATTTATTATTATTTTTCCTTTATATACAGGTTTGTGATGAATTTTTTTATGAAATAAAAGCTCCATTTAAAAAACATTGTGACAGAAATTCAGTCAAAAAATTTTTCCGCAATTTCCAGCAACAAAGGCTCCTAGAAATTCTATTGGCTAAATTACAGACCAATTGTCAAGCTTCCAAAAACATTTCCCATGAGTTTGTTGCCAGTAGATTTCAACAACTTGTCAACGGAAATTCTACAAAAAATCAGACGAACATATTTTCCAGCAGATTTATTAGTTGTCACAAGGCATTTTGCAACTAAGGATTTGCCAACTTGCTTATACCCGTCAGGAATACGCAGGTAATTAAAATTTCCGATAAAATTTCATGCTTTTTGGTGAAAATATTAGTTATAAATCTGGAATTTTCCAATAGTAAGATGACGAAGAAATCATTTAATGAGCAAAATAGTCTTCGAAGTTGACACGCCCTCATAAAATCAGCATGATAATCAATTAAACATGACAGCTTGATTTTTACAAAAAGCATAGTATAAAGCGCATCCTGTGTATGAAGGAAGCGTTTCCCTGAGCATGACCTAGTTCCTGATTTAAGTCAATGAGGCCATAAAAAAAGTTACTCTGAATACAAGCAAGGCCAAGGAAAAATTTAGTAACAGTTACGAAATATGGAGAGCATGAAAGGCTTATGCTTCACATACTAAGTCTATTGAAAACACAAGTACGTACGAGCAGTAGCAGGAAACGAAGAGGTGAATCAATGGTCGAGCTATTAATACTTCATTTTTAGGCAAAAGCTTCTCACACCATAGGAACATGCTAAGCATATATATGCATAATTAAGCATTTGTTTGGATAACTCTAAGCATCCAACACCAATCTTTGAAGGCATTGCAACATCAAAATAGCAGCGAGCAAAATTGCTTAAGATGCAAACCTGAAAGGAGTATCTCAGCTGAACCACAAATGGATGGTCAACTTTTGTCAAAATGTCTCTCTCAGCTTTCATGTACTCAGCATGATTCTTTTCCATTATCTTATCCTTTCTCATAACCTTCATTGCAAATATTTCCGAAGTGCCTCTTCTCTTCACCTGAAAAACTTTCCCAAAAGCTCCCTGCCCAACAACTTTCAAGACTTCAAAATCTTCAAGTCCCAAGCTTTGAACATCCTCAGTGACATTACCATTCTTTTCCGGATCATTGGCTGACTTCTGTTGATGAACTTCATTCTCATCTAAGGAGCATTCTACAATCTCCAATGAGTTCTCAGTCTCATGCAGGGTGAGCTTGGCGAGCTGAGAAAAGTGGGTAATACGAGGAGAAGGGCCAACTAGAGAGTGTGAACGGTTGTGAATGACAAGTGGGGTAACATTAAATTTTCCATCTGAAGCTAATTGTGGAACAGAGTTTTCTGATGTTGACACATCAGCATCATTTGAGGTTTGGGACAAAGTAGGGCCAAAAACATCTGAAAAATCAAATTCCTCCTGGTCAGCTGGAATAGCATCAGGTGGGTCCATGGGCAGAAGTATTTGTCTACTGTTCTTCTTTAGAACAGATATGCCAGAGGAAACCATCAGCAGAAATGCTCAGCAGAAGAAAATTGAAGTTATTAAACCTTCTAAGGTACAAAAGATGAAGCTGGGCTCTTGACAGTGGCCTTGAACAAGAGGAAGTTTACACAAACAATAGGAGCTCCCAGGAAACCTGGGAGAAGGCCAACCAAAACTCCAGAGTCGTTCTTCCTTCCCGATGAACAGGAAACAGCAGAGGCCACTGTTCGTTTGGAACTCATGAATATTGTGTAGTCCCAAGCTGTATAAAGAATAGAACCAAGACATTGTTAATAGAGTTTACATATAGAAAGCATGCTGCATTCACAACATCGGAGAAAGAGGAGAGCATGAAAAACTATAACCCATTCAAAATCAATTTGTTTATTCAAGGAAGATTTACATGCATACCACTCAATTCTTATTTATTTACATATCTAACATCTAAACTTCAATTTTTAAATATATATATATGCATAAAAAAGTGTATTTCACTTTTTAAATGTTAATATAGTGGTATTTTTTATGTGATGTGAAAGATTTGGGTGGTATAAATGTGAAAAGTAAAGTTCAGGTGTTAGATATGTAAATACATATGAATTGGGCGGTATGTATGTAAATAGCCCTTTATTCAAAATACAATGAATGAAGAAATATATCCCCTAAAACATCCTCAAGTTGACATATAAAAGGTTAAATTAATCCGAACACATAAACCCCGGGCTGAGGAATAAATGCAAAAGAGTAAATAAGAAAACACAAAAAATAAAGTATACCTGAAATCTTAATATGAACAAATGCCGACATAAAATCAACACAGAATCTATTTCTCAAAAATGGAAAATGCCTCAATGCCTTCTACCGTGAATAACCAATGAGCTTAATTAGACTCTTCTTCGGTGACTTTTATACCAACCAGGGCTTGATTATGTTACCACCATGGAGACTTAAAACAATCATTGTGCAATACAAGAATAAGGCAGCATTCATTAATTCCTCGTAAAACACTGTATTAGTGAATGCCTGATGCATGTGGGATTAGACTTATATATTTCATGCATGAAAATATGTAATATATAGCAATATAAGCCATCATGCAAAAAAGGTATAACATAAGCCTAGTCAAGTTCTTGGCTCATCTATCATCCACAAAATGTTTATGAGAAAGGGGAAGCAATATATATATATATAGTAGCATACACCAAACAGCCAGGATGAACAAAGAACGCTCTATTTACTCAACTATGATTCAATTGTTGTCTATTATTGCTCGGATTATGAGCCCTATTAAGCGCATCTTCTTCTAGGATATTAAAACTCTTGATCGTTCTTAGGGTTAGGGTCGAGCCTAACATCTCTAGCGCCTATGGCTGAACTCTGAGGTAGATCAGCAGATTTGAAAAGAAAACGTACATGACATGACTTTGCCTTGCATAAAACAATACAAAAGCTGATATAAAAGAAATAAAAGATGAACATGCATCAGTATAAAAGATGTATGCGGAGTATGTGGACAGGTGGACGTCAGTTAATTTAGTTGGAAAACATCTTAAATTTTTTTGCAAACTTCTTTGATCAAATCCTGCTTACATCAATATTTTGCTTTCACACTCAAACTTTTCAAAAGAATTTTAATGCCAAAACATACATGAAGTTAAAAGACAATGAAAAGCTCATAACATTCATCTAAAAAAGGAATCATACTAGCAGACAGTAAAAAGA
>JXCR01148729.1:635303-656940 GCA_002079205.1 Phalaenopsis hybrid cultivar | reverse complement strand
TATATATATATATATATATATATATATATATATATATATATATATATATATATATATATATATATATTTGTGTCTCTAATATTGAATTTTTAAAATTTTAGAAATCCATTTTTTTATATAATTTGTATTTATATTTATCTTTATATAAAAAATTTAAAAATATTTGATAAATAGGTATGTATTTTTCTTTTAGGGCATTTACATACATCCCATATAATTATTATGCATTATCACATCTTATTACAAAACTTTAAATTTATATACATAATAATCAAATTTTTACTGTCATCAATACAATTTTTTTTAACAATAAAATACATACATACATTTTTATGCATNTATATATATATATATATATATATATATATATATATATATATATATATATATATATATATATCTATATTTATGATACGAAAATGCTATTAATGTAAATATCTAAATTTAGATCCTAGACAGATAAATAATCCAATATTATGTGATATACCTGTAAATTTCTATTTTAAACTTGTTTGATTCACTCACCCCGAAGTACTTCGGCAGAGTTGCTGAGTTCTATGCTTTATCTGGTTTAGCTCNTATATATATATATATATATATATATATATATATATATATATATATTAATGTAAATATCTAAATTTAGAAACTAGACAGATAAATAATCCAATATTATGTGATATACCTGTAAATTTGTATTTTAAACTTGTTTGATTCACTCACCCCGAAGTACTTCGGCAGCGTTGCTGAGTTTCATGCTTTATCGGGTTTAGCTCGATGCTCGCTTGTCTTCCCCGGGATTTCGATGGCAGCTTTCTGCGTTTCTCACGCCGCTGTACCCATACTCGTCTTGGATTTTTACAAGGACCGATCCTTTCAAATGAACGAACCCTAATAAACCATCCTTCGGTTCATGGTCCTCTAACGCTTGGCGGTAGGAGCCGATACAACAGCACAATAAGCAGCAAGTTTGAGTCCCCTGGATTTAACAGGGGAGGATTTCTCTTCTCAGTTTCAACCGGGTCAGGATCGGCGGATACCAACAGCAGGTCCAGTGACGAAAACCCAAGGCCATTTGAATCTCTTGAAGAATTTTCTGGTTTGAAGTCGAGTTTCAGAGGCGAGAGAGAGCGAGGTGGGAATGGAGCTCCGTTGTTAACAACATTCGATTTTCTTGAGTTGAAGAGGGAGCTTGAGAAGGAGGAGAACGCTAGAGCGGGTTCTATGGAAGAAGGGTCGAGGCCTGACAACTTGGAAGAAACAACTTCTAGTTCAGAGAGAGAAGAGATTGTGGTTGGAAGCACGGGCGTTAGAGGTGGAAGGCGGGTGATGAGGAGGTCGAATTTGCTTGCGAAGCAGGTGATTAGCATGGAGTCTGCTCGTAGCTTGGGGTTTATCTCACAGCTTTGGGTTGACACGAGATCGGTTAGTTTTTTATGGTTTTGGCATGCCCTCGATTGATTGTCGTTTCGATAGTAGGAGGTTGTCTGGGGTTAAGATGCTATTGGAGTTAAGAGAGGTTTTATTGATCTTTGATACTTATTTAGTTAGTTGAATCCATTCTTAATTTTGCTGAGCTCTCCTGATGATGATAGTCTGTTTTGTGATCTTACTTTCTTAATAGTTGATTTCAGTGGGTGGTAGCATTGGTCGAGGTGAGGCCAAATTTTCTATCTGGAGATGCTGAGAAGTTTCTTCTTGAGGATGTGTATCAGGTATATGTTTCTATGATCAGTTTTTTTTTTTCTTCTTTTCTTATAATATTCATTTTCTTAAAACTGAGTTCCTTAAGATGATGTACACTGAATTTGGATCTATATCAACTTTACTCCATGGATGCTTATTTGTGTTTTGAGTTTATGGATGATGATTAGTTAGTTCCCGGCCTTGTTTAGTANTACAAGGACCGATCCTTTCAAATGAACGAACCCTAATAAACCATTCTTCGGTTCATGGTCCTCTAACGCTTGGCCATAGGAGCCGATACAACAGCACAATAAGCAGCAAGTTTGAGTCCCCTGGATTGAACAGGGGAGGATTTCTCTTCTCAGTTTCAACCGGGTCAGGTTCGCCGGATACCAACAGCAGGTCCAGTGGCGAGAACCCAAGTTCATTTGAATCTCTTGAAGAATTTTCTGGTTTGAAGTCGAGTTTCAAGGGCGAGAGAGAGCGAGGTGGGAATGGAGCTCCGTTGTTAACAACGTTCGATTTTCTTGAGTTGAAGAGGGAGCTTGAGAAGGAGGAGAACGCTAGAGCGGGTTCTATGGAAGAAGGGTCGAGGCCTGACAGCTTGGAAGAATCAACTTCTAGTTCAGAAAGGGAAGAGATTGTGGTTGGAAGCACGGGTGTTAGAAGTGGAAGACGGGTGATGAGGAGGTCGAATTTGCTTGCCAAGCAGGTGATTAGCATGGAGTCTGCTCGTAGCTTGGGGTTTATCTCACAGCTTTGGGTTGACACGAGATCGGTTAGTTTTTTATGGTTTTGACATGCCCTCGATTGATTGTTGTTTCGATAGTTGGAGGTAGTCTGGGGTTAAGATGCTATTGGAGTTAAGAGAGGTTTTATTGATCTTTGATATTTATTTTGTTAGCTGAATCCGTTCTTAAATTTTTCTGAGCTCTCGATGATAGTCCTTTTTGTGATCTTACCTTCTTAATAATTGATTTCAGTGGGTGGTAGCATTGGTCGAGGTGAGGCCAAATTTTCTATCTGGAGATGCTGAGAAGTTTCTTCTTGAGGATGTGTATCAGGTATATGTTTCTATGATCATTTTCTTTTCTTCTTTTCTTATAATGTTTATTTTGTTAAGACTAAGTTCCCTTAAGATGATATTCACTGAATGTGGATCTATATCAACTTTACTCCATGGATGCTTATTTGAGTTTTGAGTTTATGGATGATGATTAGTTAGTTCCTGAGCTTGTTTGGTACATGAATTTGTGATTACTACTAATATTGGCCATGCTGTTAAAACAGTTTCCTTTTGTAGCTTCAGAAAATTTGTATTATATGATAGTATAGTGCTTTTGGAAATTTTTTATTTACTTCCTTGACACAAACATACTTTATAACTTTCACAATACATAAATATTTAATACCCAGTGAATGATTGAATGTACTCTTATTTAGCTTAAAATTTGTTCTCCTGATTATCTCCTCCATGAATGTAGGATGAATATGCATAAAAATGGCTTCTTTTGTCAAAGTTGATGAGCATTGATATCACTTCACGGCACTTTTAGCCCTTTATTAGGTTAGTGCTTGTTCCAGCATTGAATCCTAATATAATTTTTTTACTTTTCTTAATTTGCTGTAGGTGGGAGACGTCGTGCTTGTTCCTGATGAATCTGTGATGCAAGATGAGCTTAAGATGACTGGTCTGGATACTTTGGTATGTCATTTTTTGTTCTCTGCTCTTAGTATGTGGAGAGCTGGGTGGTTTCTATGTTTGCTCTTGTAATGCTAGAATTACAAAAGCATTCGAAATAGTAACGCTTCACTCATATATTTATTATCAGCAAGTAAGGGGGTAAACGGTCGAGTCGAGTTGTGTTTTGGTTCAGTCAATCTAAGATTGTCTAGTTTATACATAGTTCAAACTTTGGCTCAAACGTGAGTTGAGCGAATTATTAAAAAATAAAGAAAAAAAAACTCTATTGCTATGCTCAATATTTTAGTTTGGTACAAAAATTTTAAAAAAAATTACAGTTCAACAGTTTGACATACTATTATCACATTTGAAGCGATTAATTTAGCTTTTCATCGGGCGAAACTCCTTCACGTTGCGATCTCAATCATTTTTTTTTATCAAGAAAGGTGCAAAACTCATGTACGTTGCAAGTTGTTCACTTCATTGTGCGAGCAGTAAAAAAATTATTTACGCCATAAACCTGATTGCTATTTTCGATCAAGAAAGTCGCAGAACTCCTATTTTTCGGTTGAAGGAGAAAAGGGGATGCTGAAAACACATGAGCAATTGTCGATCCATAACCCTCAACAACTACGGACCTTGCCAATGTTGTTGTCTCTTTGTTGTTTGTCGATATGCAAGAGCAATCATCGTTCCAGAACCTCAGCCACTATGATTGTTGTAGTCTCCTTATTGTTTTGTCTTTCCAGAACCCTCTCAGTAACTACGAATGCTGCATAATTGTAAGGGAGAAAAATCAAAGTTTTATTGATGTTCGTATGTTACGATCCCTACGTCACCTCGGGTATAAGCGGAGCGGACGTGGAGAAAGAGTTGAGTTTTGACAGTTTTCATACGCTGCAATCCAATCGTCACATTCCCAACATAAGTTGCTAGTGTCCTAACACAATGGAGTCATGCGAGGTGGGGTTAGGGTTAGGTTGGTGGCTCTGATACCTTATAGTTTTTGGAGAGGAAAAATAATTATTCCTCTTCAATTTCATATGAAATGATTGCAAAATAAATAAAGGGGGATGACTCTCATTATTGGGAACATCATAAATAAGACATAACTTCCCACCAAAAAAAAAAAGAATATGAATTGTAACATACTAATAATAAAAAACTTTAATAAAAGAAAATGAAAAAATATGTTAAAAATAAAACTTCCAAAATAAGTTCAATATTCTGTAATATAAAAAATCAAAACTCTTTAATTTCACGCCGCAATCTTTAGTATGGCATAGGAATCTCGTGGTAATTTTGAGAAGTCTTTCAACATGCTCCTTAGCTATTTTTAAGCAAATTTGCAATACATATAAAAAGGTACAGAGAGGCATAGAAGTCCTTAGAGCCTTAATACATACTTAATACAAACTCAGACTCAGATTGTTAGTTGACTTGGGAAGAGAAATTGATGGGATATCCGACAATGAAGTTTGAGCACCCTATAATTGTAGGCTGGCCACACGGCTTGGTTAGTCTATCATGTCTGGTACAAATAAATGTGAAGTCACTCTTTAGCCTTTAACGAACTATTGACATTTGTTTCCTCCTAACTATTGGCTCGTTGATGCCTTGAAGCTAAACTTAAGCCTGGTTTATCAACTTCTATTGAATCCAAAATAGCGAGTTTGTACTGGACTCGATCTGATAGACTTATATTACATCCGACCTTTGATGTCTCCTGGTCATCCTTTTGGGCGAATCCACCCCCTTGACGTATAAGGCTATGATGTTGTTTATAATAAAATCAAAACATTGCCTAGCATGTAATGCAAGTTGACAAAGTCCCATACAAATTTTACAATATTCTTTTTTTAATTCTTTTTCCATCATGAAATTTTATTTGGAAGTTATCTTTTACTTTAGAGGATTGAATCATCTAAATTTCACTACATAGGAAAAAAATCTTCAATAAAGAATCGTTCGTGCAAATAACATTTATCAATACAACAACAACAAGCATTTATCCCACTAAGTGGGGTCAGCTACATGAATCTTTTTTCTTGATTGCGTCCTATTAAGTGTCATATTTTCATTTAATTCTAATAAATTAAGATAATTTTTTATACAATATAACCAAGCATTTTTAGGTCCACCTTTGTCTTTCTTAATATAAGTCAAATCTAAACATCTACTTTCCTAACCAGATCATTAGATGATTGATGTTTAATGTGACCAAACCATCTAAGATTTAGTAGTAGTCAAATATGAACATCCTTTTTCTTCATTGCTCTCTAATCTTGTTCGCCAAGGGAGCTACACCAACTCTATCACTTATGTATTATTTTCGCATTTTGTCTCTAAGTGTCAAGCTACTTATCCACCTAACTATTCTCATCTCAGCAACACTTAACTTTGTTGTCTGCTTCTCTTTTAAAGGTCAACTTTCTGCATCATAGAGCATTGCAGGTCTCATCACCATCTATCACATAATAAGCTCTATGCATTCCTCCACTTCAACCAACCAATTTGATTTCTGCTACTAACATCCCTATCTATATTACCATCACTTTGAACAATACACTAATACGTTCACACATTTTAATGATTTGATCATTCATAGTTACAACTTTACCACTCAAGCTACTACTACTAAAATTTCATACCATGTATTCAGCTTTAGATCTACTCAAATGAAGGCCTTTAGACTTCAATGTAGACCTCTATACTTCAAGTTTTTCCTGAATTCTTTCTCTAATCTTATCCATAAGAAGGATATCTTCAGCGAAAAATATACACCAAGGTACAACCTCCTGTAAATGTCCAGTTAGAGCATCCACAACTAAAGCAACAAGATATGACCTTAAAGCCGATCCCTAATGGTCAATCATTCTATTCGAACACAAGTAACATATTTAGAATACATATCTTTAATGACTTAAATATAAGTCATATCTATACCTTTCTTTTCTAGAACTCTCCAAAGGACATCTCTTAGAACCATATCGTATAACATTTTTCAATCAAATACAAACATTCAATGCATTTTTGCAATGTTTCGCCTCATTTTTGTAATTTAAGGCGTGGACATGCTGACTTGTTGATATGGTAAAAGTTGATCGTGAGGATGGAAAAGGGACGACCAAATGAAAGTTTTGTGAATGGTTTATATAAAGGTGCATTTGCATACATGCAACACAATTCTTATGTATTTCCGTTGAGGTTATTGTTAGCCTTTATTTTCTTCCGTTTTCATATTTATGTATTTCTTACGTGGCCTGTTTTTGAATTTATCTTCCTTTTATTTGAGTTTTGTAATGTGTATTTATACCCCTTTTTCTATCAATGAAAGTATGTAGCTCAATTCTCAAAATGTAACATGTGATGGTTCTAATCCATGCTCTCTACCCTAGTTGCCGACCACCTGCAGGTCTTTCCTTACAAGATTTCTACCGCCGGCTAACTGCAGGTCCTCCCTGCGTTTCTTCCTGTCGCCAGACTTAGTTCCGGCCGCCTGTTGGTACATCATACCGCCATACCTCACTACCAACTTCTTTACATGCCTCCAATTGCCAAATCTCAGTGTTGCCTCCCTGCAAACTGCTGCTTGGCTTGCTGGCGGACATTTCCAACCACAGAAGATATCTTATGCCTACCTGATCTTTTATTTAGCCAACCTGTTCTCCCTGGTTGGTGTTTCTAGATTTTTTTTAGCCTCTAGGATTTCTTATGTCTTGGCAACCTAACATCACATTTGGCTCAGTTGGAATTATGACGGACTCTTCCATCGCCGAGCCTTCTCCGACAACGTACTTGAGTCCACAGGAGGGTTAACACCAGTCTCAATTCCTCTGCTGACCAGAGGATCAAAAAATCACATGAACTTTCTAATCACCACCAATAAACTGGACGGTTCTAATTTTCTTCAATGGTCACAAGTCATGTCTTTGTTCGTCAAGGGACGTGAAAAATTCGACTATCTCACGGATATGATTCGTGAACCTCCTAAAATTGACCTGACGTATGAAGCGTGAGAATTAAAGAATTTTATGATCATGTTGTGGCAAATTAACTTTATGGAAACTACGATTGGTCATTTGTATATGCTTCTTCCTTCTGCCAGTGCCATATGGACTAGAATTCGGGATACCTACTTATGTAGGGAATTCCAACCAACTTTATGAGGTTTCGAAGAAGATTCGTGAGGCGGCAAAATAAGGATTGAGGATCATGACCTAGTATTACAATGATTTAGTTGCCTTATGGATGAAATACAATCTCTATTACAACTACACGTAGGAATCTTTGATAGGTTTTTTCCTCTTTCAGAAAATTGTATAAAAAATTGCATGTTTCAATTTTTGGCAGGCCTTAACAAAGACCTTAATGAAGTCCTGGGTCGTATCCTTGGCTGATATCCCCTTTCTTCTGTTCGTGCTACATTCACAAAGATTCGATACGAAGAGAGCCGAAGACTTGTCATACTCGAGACTTCTGTTTCAGTCGAATCATCTGTCTTCGTCACTAATAGTACTCAATACTCGTTTCTGTCATCTCGAGTCACTAGCTCCAGTTGTGATTACTGTCACGAACCCAACTATATTCGTGACAAGTGTTGGAAACACCATGAGAAACCGACATACAAATCTTCAGCTAAATCCTTTTCTGCCATGGGTCTTACTATGACATCTAAATCTACTACGGTACAACTAGTTCCCACTCGAAACACTTGGAATCACCCTACTCTCTTAAGAGTCAAATGGATCAATTAATCAAACTGCTTGGATCCAGTCAGTTCTTTTTCGACCCGTTGATTTCGTCAATGTACCATTCCTATGAAACTCACTTCTTTTGTCTCTTCTAGTTTATGGAGCATTGATTTAGGTGCCAAAGATCACATGACTGGATGCTATCAAGCTTTCTCGACATATTATCCATGCTATGGGAAAGATACATTTAAAATTGTTGATGGCTTCTGTAATTTTATTGATGTTAAATGTTTGGTTAAATTAACAGCCTGTCTAACTTTGGAATCTATTTTACATTTATTTCTGTTGAAGTGTAACATTTTATCTATCATTAAGTTGACACATGATATTGATTGTGTTGTTTATTTTTTCTCTTGATGTTTGTATCTTTTAGAATCCTTGTTCGGAGAGGATAATTGAAACTGCTGAACGGGTAGTAGAGCTCTACTTTTTCCAAGAGAAATACGCGAAGAACGATGTCATTTTTTCAATTAGTTGTAGTTTTTCTCGATTCACTAAATGTTCTATTATGTTGTTACATTATCGTTTGAGTCATTCTAGTTTTTCAATATTTAAAACAATTGCATCCATCAATGTTTATTAATAAAAATCCTGCTAGTTTAAAATGTGAGCTTTCTTAATTAGCTAAACATCATCACATTTTATATCCACCCGACTCTTACACGCCTTCTGCTCCTTTTTCACCTATTCACAGTGAATTATAGGTTCCTCAAACACTTCTAACTACACTAATAAACGGTGGTTTTTTATTTTGATTGATGATCACACTTGAATGATGTGAGTCTATTTCTTAAAAGATAAATTTGTGACTGCTGCCACCTTAAAAAACTCACTCTTTCATTTTGACCCAATTCAAAACGTCAATTCAAGTCCTTAGAACCGACAATGACTGTGAATTTTTTAACTTTATATTAGGTAATTTTTTTGGCAAGTAAGGACATCCTCTATCATAGCTCATGTACAGACAAATCTCGATAGAATGAGGTAGCCAAGGGAAAAAACCGACATCTTCATGAGGTAGCTCGTTCTATTATGTTTCAATTTAAATGTCCCAAAAAAGTTTTGGAACGATGTCTTGCTTACTGTCATCTATCTCATCAACAGAGTCCTCACAAAAATTCATAATTTCAGAACTTCATTAACCATCTTGATGTCATGTTTTCCTTCAAATCGATCCTTCACCACTCTTGAACCCAACATTTTTGGTTGCATGACTTTTGTTCGAACACTACCCCTACTCGTAGTGAACTTGATCCCATGTGAATAAGATGTATTTTCCTTGGATACATTGCTATTCAAAAAGGCTATCGGTGTCTTGATCCTATCACAAATAAACTCTATGTGAGTGTCGATGTCTCATTCTTTGAAAGTACGCTCACATCCCTATCACTGCCTCTAGTGAGGGGGAGTTGGATTTTTTTTTTATGATTCCTGTGGATATCTCTCCAACCACTATATCCAAGGAGCTCTCTGTCCCTCTGGATCCGCCATCTGCCATACAACTAGACCCTCCTCCCACCCTCCTTGTCTATACTCGGCGCACTCATCTTGATGTTCCCATTCTGGAGCCCCTACCTCTTTACAAAATTTGGAATACACTGAGCGACATCCCCATTACTACTACTTCAAACTAGGATGTGAGTTCTCTAATTAAGGTATGTAATCATACAAACTCTTTTTATTCCAAGGAAAAATACATCTTTTTCAACATTATATCGCCGACCTACAAAACATTTGCTACTACCCCGAGGGATCATCATCTCTTATCCATTATTGAGGCAACATTAACAAACCCATCTTGGAAAGGTACAGTCATGGATGTGATAAATGCTCTTCAATGATATCATACATGGGATGTTGTGAATCTTCCTTTGGGTAAGAGAGCAGTGGGGTGCGGCTGGATTATTAGCACCAAGTTTAACTCCGATGGATCCTTTGAATGCAACAAGACATGGTTTGTCGTCAAAGGCTACTCACAAACATACGTAGTTGACTATGATGATGCATTTGCTCCTGTTGCTAAATAAAATACCATTCGGGTCATGCTATCGCTTGCTGTGAATCTGGACCGAATTCTTGCTCCAGTTTGATGTCAAGAATGCTTTTTTTAATGGGGATCTCACAGAGGAGGTGTACACGTGCCCCCCTCAATGCATGGACTCTACTTTCTCCCGGGGTATACTGCATCGACTGTGGAAGTTCCCTTATGGACTTAAGCAATCTCCAAAGATCTAGTTCGACAGTTCATAAAATGGTATTGGATCATAAAATAATATTTTCTTCTTTCAACATTTTTCCAGTGGCCAAATTGATATCCTTATCGTCTATGTCGATCATAGTGTGCTCACAGGTGATGATCTACTAACATTGGAGTCCCTGAAAGATATTCTTGTTACTTGTTTTGAAATGAATGACTTCAGGTCGCTCCGATACTTCTTAGGCATGGAAGTTGTTAGGTCATCTCGGGGCATTTGCTTGTTTCAGCTCAAATATTTGCTTGACCTATTGTTAGAGAATAACATTCTTCTTTGCAAATCATCAGCTGTCCCAATGAATCCTAATGAGAAATTATTTAACGTTCCCAATGCTATTTCGTTGAACGAAACTCACTACCAACATATTGTGGGGCAACTCATTTATCTTGTCCATACTTGTCTTGACATTTTTGTGAGTCAATTCATGTATGACCCTATGAGCACCATATCCAAGCTGTCTACGGGATCTTTCAGTACTGAAAAGGCACACCAGACTCAGGTTTGTTTATCTCGTCACACCTCCCTTTTTATTGTTGTTTATATCAACAATAATTGGGTTGGGTCCGTCCATGATCGGCGATCTGCCTTAGATATTGCTTATTTGTATGAGAAAATCTTGTCACATGGAAAAATGAAAAAGCAGTCGATTGTGACCTAGAGCAGTGTTGAAGTTGAGTTTTGCTCCAAGTCAATGGATATCTGTAAAACTCTCTAGTTATATATCATGCTCTATGAATTACGTATGTCGGTCTCTACTACTCTACAACTGTTCTTTGATAATAAAGCCACCACTAGCATTTCTCATAATCCAGTCCAACATGATTGCACCGAACATGTAGAGATTGATGCACACTTCATTAAGGAGAAACTAGATTCAGTGGAGATTTGTGTTTCATTTATCTCATCCAATGGTCAATTAATTGATATATTTACCAAGAATCTTCCTCGGATGTTGTTTGATTACTTCAAATCTAAGTTGAACATGATGAACATTTATGTTTCAACTTGAGGGGTAGTATTAGAATTATTATTTTCGCTGCAGTTATTATTAGCTTTTATTTGTTTTCGTTTCTATATTTATGTATTTCCTATGTGGCATATTTCTGAATTTATGTCTTTCATTTTATTTGTTCTTTCCTTTCATTTGAGTCTTTTAATGTATATTTATACCCCTTTTCCTATCAAAAAAAATATGTAGCTCACTTCTCAAAAGTTAACATATTTACATATCTAACACAAAAACTTTGCTTATTACATTTATACCACCTAAATCTTTCATATCACATAAAAATACCATCATTTTAACTTTTAGAAAGTGAAATACATATTTCCATGTATAGGTAAAGTGGTATGATTTGTAAAAATTAAAGTTAGATATGTAAATATGTAGGAAATTAGTGGTGTGCATGTAAATCTTCCTCAAATAAATTAAAGTTGACAGAATGAATCCGGAAAGTGCTCATTAACACGACCCGGAATATCTGAGTTAGTGGAAGCTAATAATTTTTGTTCTCAATCTATTAATTTCCTAATTTAAAAAATATTTTCTTGTTTGGTGTCATATTGCTCTTTTTACTTATTTCTTTCTCTACTCAATTTTATTTTACCTTTATAAATACAATAATTGGTCAACTCAAGGAGTGCTCATCTTGTAATGTTTGTAGGTAGGATATGACGTGGTAAAGGATGGTAGACGCAGCATTGGTAAGGTGAGTGCTACTGAACACTAAACGCATAAAAGTAAATTTTAGGATATTGTTTCTGTTTTACTATGGCAATATCTTCTTGCAGATTCGTGGCTACACTTTCAGCATCAATAGCGGCGCTGTCGAATCACTCGAGTTTGACTCATTTGGTTTTTCTATCATACCATCGAGTCTGGTACTTATATTAGCTGATGCTTCTTTGAATTCTTGCAGAGTTTTAAATGGTTTGAATTTCAAAGACTAATTATTAGGCAATGTCAACTAGGTGAGCACCTACCAATTATCAGTTGAAGATGTTCTTGATGTCGAATCTGATAAGGTCATTGTGTATGAAGAAGCTTTTTCTCATATTCAAAGGTTAACGAAGGTACACTAATCATTTGTTGGAAATAAAAATATCAATTTGTTACATTATTTGATGTACATTTATTGTGTGCCAGGATATTCAAAATAATATTGTTTTTTATTTTAGCATCGAACAAAGTAGAGTAATGCATCGGGACAATTATCTGGTAGAAAATTACCGTTTATACTTGAAAAAATTTATAAGATGGTGGTGATACCTGCAATGTTTTATAATGCTTAATGTTGGCCTTTAAAAGATAAATATAAAACCAAGTTAAGTTTTGTTGGGATGAGAATGCTTAGAAGGACAAGTGGTTTGACACTTGGAGAAAAAATGTGAAACGAATGTATTCGTGAAATGGTTGGTGTAGCTCCAATGATAAACAAGATTAGAGAGAGTCATCTTGGATGGTTTGGGTACGTTGAATGTCGATCACCTTATGATCCATTTAAGAGAATAGATGCTTTAGATTCGACTTATATTAAGATAGGTAGAGGTAGACCTAAAATTATTTGGGCAGTGTTGTATAAAAAATGATCTTAATATGACACTAAATATGACACAATGAAGAAAAAAGATTCATTTAGCTCATGCCACTTTGGGAAAATGGCTTTTTGTTGTTATTGTATTAAACAAAAACCCCCCACACAGATAAAGAGTAAAGTGTCAGAATAGTCCTCTTATTATTAAATGAAAATCCCACACCTATAAATAAAGAGTAAATTGTCAGAATAGTTCTTTGAATATTTACATGTGTTCATTTTAATCCTAGAGTCTATAAAACTGTCATATTAGTTCGTAGGCTCTTTTAATGGAGGCTAAAATAGTCCTCCTAAGGTCTATTTTTAACCCATATTAAAAGAGTCTGGGGACTAAATTGGTACTATAAATTCTGAGACTAAAATGATCCCTTACAAATAGTTAGTGGATCATTTTGACATTTTTCTCCATAAATAAATTAAAAGCAGCTCATAGAAGATTTTTTTTTTGTGGAAAATTTTACTAGGAAAAAAAGTGAAGCTAATTTCAGTTGGAAAGATTCCGCTATCATAACTTGAGTGTTGTTGCGAGTATCTTTCCCTATATTTAGAGAATACATTAATACAATAAAATAGATGTGAGTTGTACAATTTATCTTTTATGGTGATCGTATGAGGCGTTTTGAGCTATCAAATTTATCATCTGATGATGTTGTGGTTGTCTTGATCACTTTCCTTATAGCAAGGGAACCAAGTGATTAGATAAAATGGAGTTAAATGTTATCAGTCATTGGCTAACTTCAAATCCTCTATGGTGATCGTATGAGGCGTTTTGAGTTGTCGAAGTTATCATCAGATGATGTTGATAACTGTCTCGATCCCTCTCTTTATGACAAGTGAACCAAGTGATTAGATAAAAGGGAGTTAAATGTTAATGGCTGACTAACATAAGGTCTTAGTCATTGGCTAACTTCAAGCAATAATTGATTGGGAATGCTAGATGCCCGGCAATGGTTAATGACTTGCTTGATTGTTCTCTTGTACGAGGGGAGATTGTGACCATGGAGACAATTGTTAGTTTTTGTTGGCTGAAAGGCATCATGCATCGCGATTGATTAGAAATGTTAGGCAATTGTCTGTTTGTAGAAGAGAGGAGGCTAATGAATATGAAGATGGACCTAGACGTTATTGGATGAGAGGTTGAGCGAAATTCAATGGTTTCCTCAATTCCTCTTCTAGAAGGGTAGAAGTTCAATGACTAGGAAAGTGAGAGTTGGATGTCACTGACTGATATACATTGAATATTGGCAGACATTTGATATTTTTTAGTTGGCAACATGTGATGTTGGATGACTCTCAATGATCTGCTCGATTTTTCTAGAAAAAAAGATTGATGACCAAGAAGGCGAACACTGGATATTGATGGCTAACAAACATTAAATGTTTCAAGGCATTAGATTACAATCAATTAGGAATGTTGAAATTTGGATGACATGTAGTAGTTTACTCAATTGTTTTCTTTATTGAATGGGGGTCATATCACTTAGAAGTCTGGTATTGTGTTGGCGGATGATGAATATTTAATAAAGTTGATTCAGAACACCAAGGGTCAAAAATTGATTAATTAGGAATGTTGGATGTCAACTAATGGTTGATGGTTTGTTAGGTCATTTTCTTGTAAGAGAGGATATTTAAGTGATCTAGAAGATGGATGTTACATGCCAATAGTTAATGGATATTATGTGTTGTCATTGGTTGGCATTAGAAGATAGTTGATTGGAAATGCCATTTGTCGAGACAATTGGTGGAATGTTAGGTTTTCATGTTTATAGGTGGGAAGATCAATGACCTTGAAATTGGTGTTAGGGGTTGAACCTTGGCTAACATCAAACGATAGACCACTTGGAGCGATGGATATCGTTAAAATGTCAGCAACTTGCATGGCTTTTTTTATAAGAGGGGATACAAAAATTTAGAAAGTGAATGTTGGTGACCAACATATATTGATGATTGTAAGAATGTTGAATGCCAGTTGATGGTCTGTAGTTTTCTAAGAGAAAAAATTGATGACTAGAAAGGCATACATCAAACATTGATTGAGAAGCATTACACACTGAAAAAAATATGAAATGATAGGAATGTCGGATATTGGGCAAAACTCTGTTCAATCGTTCTTATAAGAGGGAGACTGGCAACCATGCAACATTCCATTTAATCGTTATTATGAGAGGGGAGACTGGCAACCATGTAACACTCCATTTAATCGTTAATACTGGTGTTGAATTTCAGATGTCGGTAGCTGACAGCGACAATAATCAAGCATTAGTGGTCACCAAATGATAGTTGATTGAGAATATCGGATATGATGTGATGATCAATGATTTGTTTAGTTCTTCTTATTGGAGTGGAGATTGATGATTTCGAAGGCAACATTAGATATCGATGATGATCGATTGGGAGTGTGGGGTGACAAATAATTGGGTATGTTAGATGTCGAGCTACAGTCGGTTGTCTGCTTGGTCATTAGCCTTATAATAGAGGTGATCGATTGCCGAAAAGTGGGCATTGAACATTGGTGGCTGACAGGAAGTGTGTGAGATCTGTCTACAGCATGAAAAGATTAGCCTGGTTTGAATAGCTTTCCTTTCAAGTGTCTAATTCAGCACACCCTTTTTTAGGCACTTTTTTTAGCTATTAAAGATTAAGAAAATATCTTTTTTATCTGTATTTATCGGGATCATCGAGAGTGTAAAGCTTGTAAGGTTATTCCAAGTAAAATTTTAAGTATTCAACATCGATTATTTGTTTTGGATTTCAAGATAAAGAGTTGTAAAATAAATAATATATAGGAACATTGTCATAAAATTAGATGAGGCAACTAAAAAACATAAATAAAGTGATTTTTATAAATAAACATCAAGATTTCTTGAGTTGAGATGTTCATGAAGAAACAAATTCTATGTGAGATAAAACAACAAACACTATTAAACAAGTGACAAGAGATATATTTGGAGAATCAAAAGGAAAAGTTTTTATAAATAAATATAGTTAGTGGTGGAATCAAAATATGTAAGAAAAAATAAAATATAAGAAATTGTGTTATAAAATTTGGTTTAAATGTAAAAGTTTAGAGAAATGGAAAAAATCTAAGTTGGTATGTAGGGAATCTAAGAGAATAATTTGTGATGCTAAAAATTTTGCTTTTATTGATCTTTATAATAAATTAGATACTAAAGAGTATGAAAAATATATGTATAAACTAATCAAACAATGAGAAAAGAAAAGTAAAGATTTAATTCAAGTTGAATGCATTAAAAATGAAAATAAAAAAGTGTTTTTCTTGGTGGGAAGATATTCGACATAGTTGGGTGAGCTATTTTGATAAATTTTTTAATGAAGTTTCTGAAAATATGTTCTACCTTAGTGATCTTAATAATGTTAATAATAATAAAATATTTTATTTTATCATTGCAATAGTAAAAAATAAGTTGAGGAGGCTTAAAAAAAAATTAAGGGTGGAAAATTAGTAGGACCTGATGATATCCCTATTAAAGTGTGGAAATATTTAAGAGACTTGGAAGTTTCTTGGCTTACTAAAATCTTTAATATTATTTTAAAAACTAAAAAGATGTACGAGGAGTGGAGGAAGAGTATGTTAGTCCCCATTTTAAGAATAAAGGGGATGCACAAGAGTGCAAATTATAGAGGAATTAAGTTGATGTGTCATACTTTAAAATTATGAGAGGGTAATTAAATATAAGTCAAGACGTGATACAAAAATTTCTCATAATTAATTTATGTTGGGTAGGTCCACTATGGAAGCTATACATTTATTGAGAGGTTTGATGGAGAAGTACATAGAGAATAAGGAGGATCTGCGATGATTTTTATTGATTTTGAAAGAACAAACTTATGATCAAGTTCCAAGAGAAGTCCTTTGGAAAGTTCTATAGAAGAAAGATGTTGATATGACTTATATTCAAGTCATTAAAGATATGTATACCGAACAAAAGGAAGATTGACCAAGTATTTTTCATTTCAATTGGATTACATTAGGGATCGGCTTTAAGCCCATATCTTTTTGAGGATTGAACAAGTATTTTATATTTCAATTGGATTACATCAGAGATCGGCTTGAAGCCCATATTATTTTGTTTTAGTTATGGATGCTTTTATAAACATTTACAAGAGGATGAACCTTGGTGTAAGCTTTTCATTGATGATATCCATCTTGTGGGTAAGACTAGATAAAGAGTTCAAGTAAAACTTGAATTATGGTGATCTACATTGGAGTCTAGAGTTCTTCATTTGAGTAGATATAAAGCTAAATACTTTGAATGTAATTTTAGTAGTAGTAATTCTAGTGACAGAGTTGTAACTATGAGTGATCAAATTATTAAAAAGGTGTGATCGTTCTGAATATCTCGGGTCTATAGTTCAAAGTGATGGTGACATAGATGTGGATGCTATTAGTTGAATTCAAGCTGGTTGGTTGAAGTGGAGGAATGCATTGGGCATGTTCTGCGATAAAAATATACTTCTCAGACTGAAAGGAAAATTTTTTAAGATTGTGGTGAGACCTGCAATACTCTATGGCAAAAAATGTTGGACTTTAAAAGAGAAGCATAAAACAAAATTAAGTGTTGCCGAGATGAGAATGCTTAGGTGGATGAGTGGCTTGACACTTAGAGACAAAATGCGAAATGAATATATCCGTGATGGGTTTAGTAGCTTTAGTGGTGGATTTGAGGGAGTCGTCTTAGATGGTTTGGTCACATTAAACGATGACCATTTGATGATCTTGTTAGGAGAGTAGATGCTTTTTATTCGACTTATGTTAAGAGATGCAGAGGTAGACTTGAAATGACTTGGGCAAATTGTATAAAAAATGATCTTAATCTATTAGAATTAAATGAAAATATAACACTCATTAGGAAGCAGTGGAGAAAAAAGATTCATGTAGCCGATCCTACTTAGTGGGATAAAGGCTTGTTGTTGTTGTTGATTGGGATCATTGGTTCCTAAAGTCTGACAGACTGCATTCTTGCTTCACAAAGAAGAATTCATTAGACCAATTTTGGGAAAATCCTTCATTGATAGTTCTAACAACTTCTCATATCTCCTATTGAAAATTATTTCTTTCATCACTAGTCAATCTGTACTAATGGTTTATACTCTATTATTAAGTTGTCTCGCTCCACGCCCCATGAAGAAAACATCCAACCTAATGATGATCAACTTGTCTTTGCACGAGAATTGAGATAAGATCACTCTACATACATTGAATCTCTGCTAACTTTATATTGTGATTTTCATGCTACCCAAATTTGATATCAATATCTTCCCATAATTTCTGCAATTTCTGAATTGTATAAATTCATGAGCCATATGTGGTGTTGGATTTCACTTGTGGAGATGAACATTTCAATATCAAGATTGTGTTACATTGTCATCTTTTCGCAAGCTTAAACTGGGTCCTTGAATATTTTCTGAACTGTTTTGGCAAATCCAACCATCAAAATTTTGATCCATCAATTTCATTAGTCTTATTGTCAAAAGTTTTGGAATAATTTATTTTGCTTGTTGACCTGCGACATCCATAGTGGCGCTTACTACTAGATTATCGTCCGTCTACCTCTTATGAATGATTGTTAACTCAGGTGAGTCCATCGGTTTGGGCCCCTAGACGAAATCATTCAATAGCCTTTCCAATGGCGGAGTGTAATCTAGATCATCTAACGCATGTGCTAATTGGAAGTTCCCAATAAAAAAATCGTAAAATTTATAAATAGGCCCTCATTCTATAACATGCATCCTTTGGGTTCCTAAAATATAAGTAAAATAAACAAGAAGTCCTTGGATCATAGAGAATTCCCCTCTTTGGCCAAGACCTTGCTAGAATAAGAGGCCAGATTTATAAAAAGGGTAATTTACATACATATCACCCAATTCCTATGTATTTACATATCTAACACCGAAACATCCCTTTTTGACATTTATATCACCCAAATCTTTCATATCACATCAAAAATATCATCATTTAAGATGACATGCATGTAAAAATGGAAGTTTAGGTGTTAGATATGTAAATACATAAGAATTGAGTGAAATGTATGCAAATCTGCTTTATAAAAAGTTGAACTTTTGAGCCATTATTTAGGGTTTGTTTTTGAAGCTTGTTTGAACATATTCCTGTCCAGGGCATTTGGGATTCTGGAAAGATGGGCAGTTCTGGAGACCACCTGGAAGGGAGACATGATTTCAGAAGAAAAAGTTCATTTGCAGATCGAAGGCGAAGCAGCCAAAGCTCTGGGAGTCCAAAGTTCCCTCATGGAGATGATGGGTGGGATCTCCCATTGGATTATTGAATTATTTATCTTTATTTTTCTCCATGCTGTAAGTAATATGGATTTTGACTGTTTGTATTATAGACGTCTGCCAATATGAGATTATTTGATATGGTTTAATCTTCTAAGCTAATTTATCTTCTTGTTTTTTTTTTTTTTAAATCTTGAGTAGGGCCAATCTGAGTTGGGATTGCTCAAAATTTGCTCGAAGAGGCTTGAAATAGGCTAGTGGCTTGTATTTCGAGTCAGTTGGGTTCAAAATGAAACCTAGCTTGATCTGGCTTGAAATCAAAACAAGCGCGCTCAAAATGAGGTATTTGGATTCGTTATCGAATGATTCAATTAGCTCAAAATAAGTGTCGCGTACTCATATCAGTTGGTCGAGCATCTGCTTGTCAATTGTAAGTCTCTTATGGCATGAGTTTGTGTGATACTTGAATTCTTATGCGCATAAGGGATAATTAGAGCTCATATAATAGCCTCCGGTCATTCCTTTATATAGATATTCTTAAAAGAATGGCCAAATGCTATTATACGAGACTTCAATCCCTTATATATATAATCTTGAAATAAATTCTGTTAAAAAAAATGAGAAGGCTTGAAAAATATGAGTGAAAAGGTATTCAGCATATAAGAAGATATTTCAACTGTTATAATAAGCTGGAGCAGATATAACATTTTATATTGACTTCTCAAGCTGCTCGTCGTCAATATTAAATTAAATTAATATTTTTTGACCGATTGGTAAATCGCGTGCTCATGACTTCTAGGCGTAGTTTTTATTTAAAAAATAAGAGGCATTTACACGAATACCACCCACTTCCTATGTATTTGCATATCTAGCACCTAAATTTAGCTTTTTATGCTTAGAACGATGTAATATTTTAATTTTTAAAAGTAGCATATAAAGAAAAATGGAAGGTTAGGTGGTAGATATGTAAAAACATGAGAAACAGGCTTACAGGAACTAAAGTATGTAAAACTTTTGATAAAAAAGTGGGATTAGAATAAATTTTACTCCTAAATAAAGGACCAAAGCAGCCATTTTTAGCCAGCAATAACAACGGTCAAGTAGTATTTATATCACTTTAACGAAGATTTACGTGTATACCACTAAGGCTGTCAAAAAAAACTCGTTGTTCGCGAAAATTTTGTGTTCTGCTCGTTGGGGAGTTCGTGCTCGATTCGTTCGACAGCAAACGAGACGAACACGAACACGAGCAATTTTTTTTATTTCGGTTTATAAACGAACCAAACACGAGCAGTCATTTGTTCGATCGTGTTGGAATCATTATTGTTCGAAATATAAGATAATTTAACATAATTATATATAAATTTTTTTTCATATTTTAAAAATAGTTATGTACACTAAAAATTTATCATATTTTAAAAAATTAAATCCTATAACTTAAATTTGATCTTCATGTTCGCCTCTTAGCTTATATTAAATTACATAATTTCGTATTTATCGTCAGGTTCGTCTCTTAGATTAACCTTTCTTATATTTCTTTTAGATATATTTAATTTCTTCGAGTGAAACATAGTTTTTGGGAGTGAACTGGATCTGAATTTTTTTATGGATGAGATATGATATTATGATTTTATTGTGAGCTGTGTTTCGGTTATTTTGCATTTGTGCTGTGATTCATACATGTTTAAGCATTAATTTCATATATGTTTAAGCTTTTGAAAGATTTCAAACAATTCAAACAATAAAAATTTTGTAAGATTTTGAACAATTCAGACAATTTAAATAATTCGAAGAATTCAAACATTTCAAACATATTTCAAATAAATCAAACCGAATATGAACACTAACTTCACGAACAATTTCAAACACGAGCTTATTTCAGATACACATAATTTCAAACGAACTGAACACAAACACGAACACAAGCTCTGTTCGTTCGTGTTTGGTTGGTTTATAGCCCTATATACCACTCAATTATTATGTATTTACGTATCTAAAACATAAATTTTAATTTTTACATGACTTCGTATCTATGCATGAAAATGTGATATGATACATTTGGAGGCTATAAAAAGAAAAAGTGAAGTTTAGGTGATACATATGTAAATTCATTGGAATTGGGTGGTATGCATGTAAATGCCCCAATAAATAAATTCCTTATATAAGCACTCCCCCACCTAATCAACCGGGCATCGAATCAGTCAACTCTATCCAAGTTTTGACTTTTTATCTAACAATTAAAGAGGCTCATCGGATGGTATCAGCAATTGACTTTGTCCATTTGTTTTAATATCTTAAAACGACCATTAACAAACCAACTTGAAAGTATAGAAATACTGACAATTATTTTATATATATATATATATATATATATATATATATATATATATAAGAAAATATCGAATTTTG
>JXCR01148729.1:611504-635281 GCA_002079205.1 Phalaenopsis hybrid cultivar | reverse complement strand
AAAAATGTTTTTTTTTTTAATTTGTATTTACATTTTTGAGCACCCAAAATTTAATATATTCACTTACAATTCACTTTTAAGAAGATATTTGAGGATTTGAGTGGTATGTTTGTAAATAAGAAAAATTAGGTGACAAATGTGTAGATACTATTGAGCCGAGATTTGTCCTTAAGTCTGAGCAAGATTATGTATTTATATATAATTTTAATAATCTCTATTGCATTTATTGCTCCTCTATTTATAGGAAGCTAGCGTTATTGTTAAATGATAATTACAACTCTAACTCTCTTTAATAGGTCGACTCCCAATCAACTGACTTCATGCCTTGCAATTGATGAGCATTTGGTGGCTCATCTTCTTGCTGGTCAGCTCCTCTATCTGAGCGGTTTCAGAGCCGGTCAACCTCTAGTTATGTCGATTTACCCTCAGTTAGTTGCTTGATCGATCTTTATCTTCTCATTTTGTCTAACTATGTGTACGTTGACCCTTGGTCGGTCGCTCTACCAATCTTCTCTTCCGGCTCGATTAGCCTCTATGTATTTGTGTTAATTCTCATAGCGCTCTATCTGGTGACACGTTTTCGGCTTCGATTGAACATATAGCTAAGAATTGTGTGATCCATTTAGATATATAAATACACAGAAAATGGGTGGTATATATTTAAATGCGCCGAAACTAATTATAAATTACAACATAGGAGAAGTTTTATATAAATAACCTCTATTTTATTCGAAAAGAACATTTGTCGTCTTGGCGCCAGCAGCCCTCGAACCTACCGCTTCCGCTTCAAAGCCTCGTTCTTCTACTTCCAAATGCCGTAATGGACGTTCGATCCACATATCCGACGGCTACCATCGGCCGACCACTTCGCCGGCGCTCACCTCTTCAACGACGCGTTTTAACCTAGCTCGGTTCATTATTTTCAGCAAATGACGAGATTAGCATCTAATTCAGATAGTTTAGTCTGTTAATCTCGCGCCTATAAGTCGCCGACGGGAGATTAGAGAGAGATGTTTCTTTCATTATTGTCTTTCGCTGTATGTCTTCCTTTAGTCTCTTCAGATTATCGAATTCGATTCCCGATGGACTTTGGATTCTGGTGAGTTAGATTTCCGATGGAATTTGTTTGATTTCAAGTGTTTTTGTTGTGTTTGGATTCTTTGTTTTGTGGGAGGATATTGAGCGGATTGAGTTCTTGTTCTTGCAAAAAATTTGAAAAATGAAAAGATCTTGATGAGATTAGGGTTGGGTGAATTAAGAAGTAAAAGTTGGAGATGCCGATAGGGTTGAAAAGCCCTTTTCAATAGTGGTTTTTCCCGGTATGATGATCGCTGCTTAGAAATTCACTTTGTGTGTGATATTATTGTTATATTGATGTTATCTGCAGAGAATTGATGATTTTTCCCTTGATTTTCGGTCGAAATTTTGAATGAATTATATATCCTGCTGACTAAATTATACAGTTCGGTTACAATTTTGTTTTCTTTTTGAGTTAGTGAGAAGTCATTTTGATGGATTTGAAAAGTTTAGGTTAATTAGGTTCTGACATGTTATCAAGAGAAGTCTAACTGATTCTTGAATCGTTTTATAAAGAATCCACCAAATATCATGAAGTTTGGTCTGCTTTTCTAATTTTGATTTCATGCTTAGCTAGTTTAGTTGTTCATGGAGGAGTTGTTGTGGTGGGGATGAAAAGAGGTGATAATTGCTTGTTTTATCACGTGAGCACTCTTTTATTTTATTTATCTTGTGTATTTTGCTGAACTTATATTAGAAATTTGGCAATTAAAGGAAAAGTTGTGTATCCTCTGTGATAACTTGGGTGAAGATTGGGGTCACCTTTGTTTTTCATTTCTTATTTTTCTTTAATGTTTTCATATTTTGATTTTAAATAACATATTTGACATGTTGAAAACAAAATCAAATTGTTCGTACTAACTGTTTTTAAAAACAAAATTTCATTCTCTCTTAAGGAACTTACTTTTGCATTCTTCCACTTGATCAACCAAATTATCCCATTGATTAATACTAGTAGTAATTTTCAACCAGGGAAACAATCTTTTTTGATTTGATGGAATACTGGAGGTCTGTTTGGGGGGACTGCAACTTTTTAAAAAGTTGATTGTGAAGTTATGGTGGGAAAAATAACTTCTTAGAAAGTTACGGTGGGAGTTATAAATATATATATTTTACAAAAAAAAATAACAACATATTTCTGACAGTCACCACACTTTAATGTGTTAAGTTGAAAAAAATAGCTTCTCGCCCTAAGAATTTCTAGAAAGCAACAAGAAAGTAGTTCTTCAAATAAAACTATGATGGCAGTCTAAAACGAAAAGCAGACAAAATACTTTCCCAAACATACCACAGTATATCAACCTCCCTTATGGTAATTATAATGTAATATTATATTGGAGTTTGGATTGGTATTTTTCCTATATAATGACTTTTGAGTGATTTTCTTTTTTTTTAAATTGAATTTTATCGGACCTCTTATTTGTATTTGAATCTGTACTGAAATTCAATTCATTTTTCTTTCTTCACTTTATTTGCAGAATCAGACAACTCTTTTTTGGAAAATAATGGTGTAGAAAATAGATTGGTGTTCATTACTCTCAAGAAATGAAGGGGATGGCAAGCATGAAACCTCATTCATGGTGGTGGAATAGTTTTACTAGTCCAAGAAATTCAAAATGGTTGTCTGAAAATCTTGAAGGTAAGAAGTCAAAACAGTATTTCTCTCATTAATTTCTTCACTTGCATTAACAAAAGAGGANAGGTAAGAAGTCAAAACAGTATTTCTCTCATTAATTTCTTCACTTGCATTAACTAAAGAGGAAAAAAAAAAAGAAAATGAAATCTTCACTTATTACAGACATGGATCGCTTGGTCAATGAAATGCTGAAGCTCATTGAAGAAGATGGCGATTCATTCGCAGAAAAAGCTAAGATGTATTACCAGAGGCGTCCGCAATTGATCTCCCACGTTAAAGACTTCTATCGCGTTTACCGTGCTCTTCTTCAGCGTTATGATCATGCCATTGGTGATTTGGCGAAGAATATCCCCTCCGAAATCCAATCCCAGTGTTCGTCCAACTGGTATGAATGCGCCATGGAAGCAGCTTCAGCATCTTTACCTTTGTCCCCAGCGAGAACACTGGAACCAAAGGCGAACCATTTTAAGCCGCATTGGAGAGCTGCTGGTTTCGATTTCTTCCTCGGGTCCGGCCGAAGCTCCGATCGTTCTAGAAAGGGTTCAGACGAGTCATCATCAGAATCTGGTTCTGAATCTGATTTTAGCAAGATTATGGATTCTTATGAGAATTCTTTTCAGCTTGAAATGAGGATAATTGGTCTAGAGAACGACCTTCATGAAGCAAGGGATAAGCTTCACGAATATAGGAATGGCCCTAAGGAGCAGTGCGAAAATCTGTTGAACGGTGAGGTTTTAGATTTGTCTTCAACCACTTCATCCATGGAGATGATCCTGCCTGTATTTGCAAATAGGAACTTCACTGCCTTGCAAAAACAGATTGAAATATTTCAGACTGATTCACCAGACCACCAAGTTGATATAAAAAATCTCATGGAAGCAATGGAGACTGCTGCTAAGCAGTTTGAGAGCGAAATTTCTAGCAGAGACCACATAATCAAGGAGTACAAAACATGGCTTGGTGCAGTATTGAATGAATCTATGCAATACAAGTCCTCTCTTAAAGCTGAGGGAATAAGCACAATTGCTGAAGATGAAGAGGTTGAAGATGAGAGATCGCGTCTGGAATTTAGAACTCTGGAGCAGGAGCAAACTATCTTGGAGCTGAAGGCCATGGCTGCTCATTCTTCTAAGAGGCTTCTCCAAGAGAAGTATGCGCTGGAAGCCAAACTTTCAAGTCTTGTGGTCTCTAGCAACGCCTACTGGGCAAAGCTTCAGGTTTTTGAGAAACGGGTGAAGCAATTGGAGGCTGAGAAGAGTAAAGTATGTGCAGAAACTGCGAAGCAGATATATGAACTAACTCAAAGTCTTGATGGAGTTAAGCTGAAAGTTGTCAGGTTAGAATCAGAGAATGAAGAACTCAAAGCTCAAGTGACCAAGCTTGTGGAGAATATCAGAGTTCAAGATGACAATTTAAGTAAAGCTGATGAAAATCTTCGAGAATTAAAGGCGGAGAATGCAAAAATAATACGAGAATTAAAGGCGGAGAATGCAAAACTAATCCGAGAATTTGACGACTCTCAAAAGGCCTCAGTAGACCTGACATCTAGAGTGAGAGAGCTTGAGGATGAGGTGGACAAGCAGAGAGTTTTAATCATGGATGGTGCTGAGGGGAAGAGGGAAGTTATCAGACAGCTTTGCTTCTCCATTGAGCATTATCGCATGGGATACCAGCAGCTGTGTAAGAGGTTGCAGATACAATATAGAAGACCTGCAATCATGACCATTTGATGGTAGAAATGAATAGAAACATCCTGATGAGGGTGACTACCTGCTTTGTAGAGACCTGCCTTTGGAATTAGAAGACATTGCAATTTATCTTGGATCCTTGGATGGTGAATTCTGCAAGTTTGCTTGATTTTAGCATTTGAATACTGACAAATAACATTTGGGTAATCAGTACTGATGTTGAAATCCATGAAAAGGAATATCATTAGCTTCTTCACTCAGTACTTGAGAACAGTTTTTAATATCGTGTCCTTGGAATTTGTGACCATGTGTGCGAGTTTTTTGGAGGAGTTGGTAGTGAGCCTTCTCTAACTTGGAGATCCAAAGTTCAAAGCATACCCTAACCACAAATCTAGTTTTCATTATAGATCGACTCCACCATCTTTAGGGTTGTAAATGAGTCAAGCCAACTCTTGAGCCGGCTCGATAAGAGTGAACTCAGCTCGATGAGCTAACAATTCAAGCTCAAGCTAGCCTCAACTCGACTCGTTAGCTTGTGAGCCAGCTTGTTTATGATAATATTAATATAAATTGTACTTAAAATCTATCAAATTTGAAGATTTTATTTTTAAACCATTAAAAATATTTAACAAATAATTTTTTTATTTTTTATTAAGAGATTTATTATTATTTGTCTCTTAATTGCTCAATTTACTATAAAATCATTTTATATTAATATTATTTTTTTCTCTTAAATAATAAAACCGGACTTGTGAGCCAACTCGAACTCACAGTTGTCTCAAGCTTGAATTGAAGCTCAAACTCTTTAAAATTAATCAGGCTCAAGCTCTTGCCAAAGGTGGCTCAAGCTTGACTCATTTACACCCCTAACTCTCAAAGACAAAACAAAAAGAAGGAATAAAAAAGAAAAAAAAAGTTACTATTTAATATCTACTTAATCTATTGGAATTTAATTAAAGAAAAGAAGAATCATACTTCAATTTTTAGAAAAATTCTATGTTTAGGGGGAGTTTTCTGGAAGCTCAAGCTTGGAGTAGATGGAATTTTAGGATCTTTAAATAGTTGAACGAAAACGCTTATATGATTAACATACTAGGGGTTATAATATTTCTGCTATTTACAATGTAGCAAATTTGAATATGTGTTACAACAAATCAGAAGTTTCGACAAATGAGGTCGAACTTCCCCAACCTCAAGGGACTAAAGTAAGTCTCACTTGAAGGATGTTAAACCGATTGGAAAGGTTCTGAACTAATTCAACATGAGGTTGTAAGGGTAGGTCGGCTCTTGGCCTGGGTTAGTGCTACCGCCCAAGTGAAGGGGTCACCCCATGCTAGTTATCTAATACTATATATATGTTATTTTATTTGTTTAGAGTTTAGTTTTTATTTCAAACTTTATATGTCGTCAGCGACTTTTCCTTTGCTAGAGTTGTATCTGAGGATATATGATGTTTCAGATGTATCAGGCTTCAAGGCGATGATTATCTTCACATATTTGCTTGCTTATTCCTCTCATGCTCTCTGCCATCATTCTTGTGCACCCCTTGGTCGTTGTTTCCATCCCTACGCTGCCCTTTCGCTCCATCCATCAGCTGCTTGTTGTTGTCTAGCCGCATCCCTACACCATACTACTGCAGGTTGTCGTTCAGCCGCCTCTCTCTGCATTGCAAGTGTCTCCAGCCATTTGTTACCTGTCGTCCAGCCGCACTCTACCTCCTCCTTGCTTTTGTCAAACCTCCCTACCACCCCCAATTCCTTGTTTTCACTAATCCAACACAATTCACTCCTTTTGTGCTCGCCTACGGTGTCTCTGTGTCTGTATTGTTATTTTTTGGATTGTGAAGTGTCCTTGTTTGTAACTATTTTGAATTTCAACAGTAATATTTGCAATTATGCTGTGATTTGGGTTAACTATGGTATCATTTTCTTTTATATATATATTGTTTGTTTGTTTTCTCCAAAAATGAAGAATTCAGTTTAGTTTTTACTCTGATTTTGGTTTAATTTATGATCTCATTAAAGTTTCAATTTGGACGAGTTGGAATTATGCATGTATGAATCAGATTGCATGTAAGTTTCATGCTACACCTGCAAATTCATATTTGATATGTCATATGGTTGTATCAATACATATGATCATTGATGAGTCTAATAATGCTCAAGTTATGATGAAGGCCGCTTTGGTCCTATATTGACATAAGCAATGATTGAGATTATTAAAAAATGCCCTTATACATGATAGTAAAGTTTGTGCTCACTAATGTGAACACATTTATAAGGTAACATATGTGGCTTAAATAGGAAAATAATTAAATAATTTTTATATGGGTCAATATATCGAAATAAATGTAATATTTATGTTATTTTAAATTTTAACCTAATTTATATGATCTAATAAGATATAACTAAAAGGTTTGTGAATCTATTTATGTGTTTAAACTTTTTTGATGAGCAAAATTGAAAGTATAAATGTGTATGAAATTACTACCAATTAAGCAATCTACTTATTTGTCAGTTATTTCAAAGTTATCATAGTCCTCATTTCATGTGTGGAAGTGTCCCTTCACATTCTCAAAAAAAGAAAGATAGAGACTTCCTCCCATCTTTAATCCCATTAAAAGAAAAGATTTAAAGATCTCACACCAATTTGAAAGACAACAACCTATAAATACAATTCATCATAAAATCAAAGTATGCCTCCGTAGATCAATTTTATTTCTGTCGATGATTTGACATGAAATATCAAATATCTCATGGATCAAATCCTTAGTTTTAATACCAGTGATTGATAAATCAAAAATACNTATGAAATTACTACCGTTTAGGCAGTCTACTTATTTGTCAGTTATTTCAAAGTGATCATAGTCCTCATTTCATGTGTGCAAGTGTCCCTTCACATTCTCCAAAAAAGAAAGATAGAGACTTCCTCTTGTCTTTAATCCCATTGAAAGAAAAGATTTAAAGATCACACATCAATTTGAAAGACAACAACCTATAAATACAATGAATCATAAAATCAAAGTATGCCTCCGTACTTTAGTTTTATTTCTGTCGATGATTTGACATGAAAGATCCAATATCTCATAAATCAAATCCTTAGTTTTAAAAAATTCAGTCTTTGAGCTCCACCAGTGATTGATAAATCAAAAATAAATATCTCCCATAACCCAATGCCAAAAAATGATTAAGGATGACGAAATCTCTAATCCATAATATGCTCATTTTCTTAAGCTAAGCTTCCACGTTTAACTTAACAGCCACTAATAACCCAACTTCAAGCAAATTCATACAGCAGTCAACAACAAAGTAGCCATCACCAAAAGCGAGCAAACTTTCTTAGCCACGAAATTAAGCACCAAGTCAACGTGGGACCGGCCGCCTATGGCCCACAGCCATGAGCGGCGGCTGGCTACGTGTGAGCCGTAGATGGCTTCTTCGGCTCAGAGCCCATTGTTGTTCGGCTTGTAAGCTGTTCCGCGGAGGACGCACCGCAAAAACTGGACCCGTGTGAACTTTCTTCTCGTGCTCCGCGTAACTCTTTTCGGTGACAGCAATCACTTCCCTGTTTTGCTTTCTCCCTCTTCCCCCAAAGTCCCGTTCCTCTCTTTCTCGCTCTACGAAAGATCAGTNAAATACATATCTCCCATAACCCAATGCCAAAAAATGATTAAGGATGACGAAATCTCTAATCCATAATATGCTGATTTTCTTAAGTTAAACTTCCACGTTTAACTTAACAGCCACTAATAACCCAACTTCAAGCAAATTCCTACAGCAATCAACTACAAAGTAGCCATCACCAAAAGCGAGCACTTTCTTAGCCATGAAATCAAGCACCAAGTCAACGTGGGACCGGCCGTTTATGGCCCACAGCCATGAGCGGCGGCTGGCTACGTGTGAGCCGTAGATGGCTTCTTCGGCTCAGAGCCCATGTTGCTGGACTTGTAAGCTGTCCCGCGGAGGACGCACCGCGAAAACTGGACCCGTGTGAACTTTCTTCTCGTGCTCCGCGTAACTCTTTTCGGTGATAGCAATCACTTCCCTGTTTTGCTTTCTCCCTCTTCCCCCAAAGTCCCGTTTCTCTCTTTCTCGCTCTACGAAAGATCAGAGATGGAGCACTAATGGCTTCTGATACGCGATAAGGGCCATTGACCTCTGAATAGAATCTCTTCAGTCAAAGCTTGAGCCGAGTAAAAGATCAGATTTTTTTTTTTTTCCTCCCACCTTCTTATGTCTCTTCACCCCGACCAGAACAGGGGGAAGGAAGAAGCAGAGGGAGCTGATCAAGAGATTTCAGACTCAGAGGTTCGCTTCTGTGAGTTTTTTTTATGTTTCTTTTTATTTTATTTCTGAAACTGGATTGAAATGCTTGAGAGAAGAGAAAAAGTTCACTTTTTTTTTTTCTGGATTAATTTTTTATTTTTAACGAAAAGGAGGTAGGAGGTTGCTTCGTTTTGGATCTTCATTAAATAGTTAGT
Source organism: Phalaenopsis hybrid cultivar (assembly GCA_002079205.1). Lineage (NCBI taxonomy): Eukaryota > Viridiplantae > Streptophyta > Magnoliopsida > Asparagales > Orchidaceae > Phalaenopsis > Phalaenopsis hybrid cultivar. The sequence goes on along the minus strand of JXCR01148729.1, from coordinate 626,400 downwards.
TGAGATGCAGGTGATGAGTATCTCTTAGTGTTTATTTTTTGCATTGAAGGAACAGCTGTCTCTTAGCCGTCTTTTAATTAAAAAATGGTTTTTTTTTTGTCTTATCNCCGACCAGAACAGGGGGAAGGAAGAAGCAGAGGGAGCTGATCAAGAGATTTCAGACTCAGAGGTTCGCTTCTCTGAGCTTTTTTTATGTTTCTTTTTATTTTATTTCTGAAACTGGATTGAAATGCTTGAGAGGAGAAAAAGTTCACTTTTTTTTTTCTGGATTAGTTTTTTATTTTTAATGAAAAGGAGGTAGGAGGTTGCTTCGTTTTGGATCTTCATTAAATAGTTAGTTGAGAAGCAGGTGATGAGTATCTCTTAGTGTTTAGTTTTTGCATTGAAGGAACAGCTGTCTCTTAGCCGTCTTTTAATTAAAAAATGGTTTTTTTTGTCTTATTACTGTTTGCAAATCAAGTTATTCCAGTTTTTTGAAGCGTTCTCTTTGAAAGGTAGCTGTTTGTCAAAATGTCTTTTTTTTTTAGTGATTTTGCTAAAAAGTGTCAGCTTTGCTTGTTTTTTTTTCTTTTTGGGGATGTATGGATCGGTAAAAGCTTANAATCAAGTTATTCCAGTTTTTTGAAGCGTTCTCTTTGAAAGGTAGCTGTTTGTCAAAATGTCTTTTTTTTTTTTTTGGTGATTTTGCTTAAAAGTGTCAGCTTTGCTTGTCTTTTTTATCTTTTTGGGGATGTATGGATCGGTAAAAGCTTTNAATCAAGTTATTCCAGTTTTTTGAAGCGTTCTCTTTGAAAGGTAGCTGTTTGTCAAAATGTCTTTTTTTTTTGGGTGATTTTGCTAAAAAGTGTCAGCTTTGCTTGTTTTTTTTTTCTTTTTGGGGATGTATGGATCGGTAAAATCTTAAATTTTTATTATTTTTCCTGTTTGCTTATGTAATTTCTTTTTTTATTTTAAAGAAAACCGCGTCTTGGCTTTCATCAGGTAAGTTTCCAACTTAAATTCTGTGTTTTCTGAAGTTTCTAGTGATGAAAACACCCAAAATAAGATTTTAAGCTGTCTTGATACCCCTGTAATGTTTTTCTGATGTTCGTCTGTAGGACGAACTGTATCTCTTTGACTTGCTTTAGTAAGCTTTAGATCGTTCCGCAAATTGATTTTTACAGATTTTCACAACTTGTACATGGTTTCGGCACCATTATTTTAAGAATTGTTAGGCATATAGATTCTGAAGTTATTTGTGTTAAAAGAATGAGAAGTCATTGTTTGCGAATAAGATATTTCTTTTGCGGCTGTTTAATTTACAAACATTGTAATAGTGTAAGGGCATGTTATTTAAAAATACATGCCGTTTGATTATTTTAAATTGTGAAATAATTTTTCTTTGTTTTGGAAGATTTACAAACATACTGCCCAATTCCTATTTATTTATATATCTAACACTTACATGTCACCTTAGCTATTTATTAAAGGGTGTATTTCACTTTTAAAAAAGTTATAATGGTGCTACGAAAGAAACGGGTGATGTAAATGTAAAAAAACAAAGTTTAGGTGTTAGATATGTAAATACGTAGGAGTTGGGTGGTAAATCTACATTTTATACTTCTATGTATGTGAATTCTGGTGTCCTAAAACAATGGCATATTGATGTCATTCTAGTTGGGCAACATCTAGAGTTGCCACTCATATCTTTTAAGTTGCATAGAACTACGACTTTGGTCATCTTGACTTGGGATTTTTGGGATAGGATAATTTACAAAAAATTGTATTTCTGTTGTGATACATTTGAGATCTTTTTGTTTTAATAGGTTTAGAAGAGTTTCCATACTTACAACCATCCATGTTAGAGAAAATAAAGAACATATTCAATGGAGAGTTTAGTTTGGGCGAAGTAGGTGGAGAGAGGAAGAGGCTCGGGCAAGTTTTTCTCTAAGGAAGGACATTATGGTTGCCTTTGTGGAGAAACTTAAGCATGAAGGAGAAAAGTGGATATGCAAATTCTTGAGCTGTTCTTAGATAACTTAATAAAGTAAAACTTATGTGAAGCTTTTTTGTTGTGCAAAACAATGCAAAAACAAAATCTCACGACTAGCAAACAATCAAACATATTGTGATTTACGTGGTTCGGTGCAAATTCGTCTACGCTCATGTGGAGAAATTATTCCGCAATCAACATGTCACACTCCGGGTCTAAAAAGTGGTATACCCAGGCAACGCGAGGAATGAGAAAATGATTTGAATCTATTTTGTAATTTCAAAGAAAGATTTGCATTGTAAATAAAAAGAAATGTATATTTTATTAATAATGAAAGTTCAATATTATAACTGAACTAAAAATAGAAAACTAGTTGAGTCAAAATAGAAGTGATAACATAGAACAATTACCCAAACCCAACAAAGAAAAATACAATAACTAGAAGCAATACTAAAGAAAATACTAAAACTGGCTTCTGCTGGACGGTCTTACTGGTGGCTGATTGAATCTTGTTATGCAAAAATTAAGAATGAGTTTGACAAACTCAGTAATTAATAGTCATCTATTAAAACATAAACGACAAGAAGAATGTGGCATGCAATATGAACAACTTGTTAGGATGGACTACTATGTGTATATATAACACTATAAGATCAACAAGTGGGGATAAATATCAAATATGCATAACATACGAAACATACAATTATTTTCAATCAAAATTTCTTATCATTTAACTTTCATTTATGTTTATATATATACATAGTTGGTTTTAATAGATACCTTGTAATTGGGAAGATTAAATATCAACCCAAGGAAACCCTGCAATATCTTGTAGAGTCATCATTCTGTGTGTCAGTCAGCCCGACTAGCCAAAATCCAAAAGAGTTTTACCGAACTACATACTTGTCATACACAAACACGTCAATTTGTTTTCATGTTATAATATGTATGAAGTATGTAATTTGACGCAGGTTTGTGAAATAAGGTGGATCCACATGCAGGTTCATAAAATGTTTATGAAAGAAAAAGAAAACACTATAACTATAGGATTGTTCGCAGTAGTAATTACAGTTAGCAATTTCAACATGTACAATATAGTAAGCATATAACAGTTGCAACATCATCATTGAAGTAGCAAGGGCCTGACTGACAAACATAAGCAATATATGTGATTCTACTACAATTAATAAAGAATAACACCCCTAATTAAGAAGGTTGTATTTAACCTCCAATAAACATCAGTTACTTTGAGACTACAATAGTGACCATTCTCCAAGTTTGACGGTTCGACTAGCAATCCTACACATTAGAAAAAAATAAAATATAAATGAATGTACCAATAAATTTATTTATTTGTTAAATTAGGTTCTACCAAATCGACAATTATTAATTTTGTCGTACGTATTATTAATAAAATATTATTATTATAATATTTTAGAGAGAAGAATTGTGAACATTGACCTATTAACCTATTTAAAATAATGTATACTTTTATTTTAGTTTAAATCTTGAAATAACTTTTATAACCTAATAAACAACATAAAAGGCCTCTTTTAATCATACATTTTTAATTCTCTGTTCTCCTCTGATTTGCCTTAAATCTCGAGTTAAGAATGTGTTGACAAAGGATTTATGGGTTTCAGAGAAGTTATAGCGTGCGCGAGGGATGAAGGCAGAGACAGACATGGGTTACCTTCCTCGATGGATTTGGGTTTGAGCAAAAGATAGGAGGAGAAAATGAGAGTTTCAAGTATTTGTATGTGGTATAGTGCCATTGCCTTCCTAGCTAGCTATATCGGTAACAATATTGCGAGGAGTTCGGTCACGAAGGCGATTCGAGTGAAACTGAAAGGGAGAGAGGGAGGAGGGTAGATCGGGAGAAGAGAGTGGTGAGGTGGGGAGTGCGATGCCTCTGCCCTCTCTAAGTAGCTGCTGGAGGCGGTAAACAAGAGAACAAAATGGAAGGTAGTAATTACGAGTGGGGGAGAAAAAGGGAAGTGCAATTTTCGAATTCGGTAAAGAAAGAGTAAGGAAGGAAGGAAGAAAGTAAGAAATTATTTCGGTTCTTACACAAATGATGTCGAGAGAGGAAAAAACGGTTGAAATAAGATTATAACTTCACACATAAGAATCATATGTAATCCCTTGTATAGATAAGAGATGATTATGACATACAAATTAGAAAAAATTTACTGATAGAAAAGATCATGTGATTAGATCTCATCTGATTATGTTACCTATTGTATCAATCTTTTTAATATTGAAAAAATCATGTAATGAAATCTTCTCTAATTATGTTACATAATATCAATCTTCCTAATATACACACTTCCTATACAACTATGAGATTTAATACTTCTCATAACTATTTTATCACTAGCGACAACAAATGGTTGTATGTTTTATTATTGATTTGCAACTCCAATATGTCGACTTCTTTTTTCTTCTTTCTTCTTTCCTCTTCATGAAAATTATAACCTTTACTAATCTCCCAATGTATGAAGAAATCTTTCCTGTATGCTCTTTTAAAATTTCTTGGAAATTATTCAATCTCTATGCAGTCATAAACGAAGCCTAATTGAAGTTGAACCACATGAACTTTGCTGCATTTAAGCTTCAGAAATTATTTTAGCGGCATTTACATACATACCGTACATTTTTACTTATATGAGATTCCCCGCATTCAAATTCAGATTTTTACTTATACGAGATTGCTCGCTCTAAAATTCAGATTTTTACTTATATGGAAGGACAATTTGGTCTTGTACCCCTCTTGAAATATCAGTTTAATCTCTCCTGAAATTTCACTTTGCCCTTTGTTGCCTTAGCCGCTCCCACATTGGGTATTTTTAATTTATATGCCAATCACTTTAACTTTCATATTTGCATGCATAACATTTAAATCCGTAATTTCACATAAAAATATCATTGCTAATTTTTTAAAAGTGAAATCTTTTCATGCATAGGTTTATCTCACCGAAGTATTGCAAACGTAAATATCAAACATAATGTGTTAGACATGTAAATACATATCTAACATACAATGTATAAAGCTGTTTTAATGGCTTTACTTGCTTTTGGTTGTGATTGCAACATTAAGAGTTTTTATTATGTTTATGCAGAAGAAATTCAAGAGGAAGATCACCTTTCAGTGGGAGAGAACAGCTAGTATATCATCATCTCAATTGAACGAAGAACGATATGTTTAAGCGATTTCTAGCGGGCTCTGCTCATTAATCTCGGTCTTAAAAAGATCATGGAGAACAACAANCTCCTCTGATTTGCCTTAAATCTCGAGTTAAGAACGTGTTGACAAAGGATTTATGGGGTTCTGAGAAGTTATTGCGTGTGCGAGGGAGGAAGGCAGAGACAGACAGGGGTTACCTCGATGGATTCGGGTTTGAGCAAAAGATAGGAGGAGAAAATGAGAGTTTTAAGTATTTGTATGTGCTATAGCGCCATTGCCTTCCTACTTAGCTATATCGGTGACAGTATTGCGAGGAGTTCGGTCACAAAGACTATTCGAGTGAAACTGAAAGGGAGAGAGGGAGGATAGATCGGGAGAAGAGAGTGGTGAGGTGGGGAGTGCGATGCGTATGCGCTCTCTAAGTAGCTGCGGGAGGCGGTAAACAAGTGAACAAAAGGGAAGGCAGTAAATTACGAGTGGGGGAGAAAAAAGGGAGTGCGATTTTCGAAGTCGGTAAAGAAAGAGTAAGGAAGGAAAGAAGAAAGTAAGAAATTATTTCGGTTCTTACACAACTGATGTCGAGAGAGGAAAAAATGGTTGAAATAAGGTTATAACTTCACACATAAGAATCAGATATAATCCCTTGTATAGATAAGAGAGGATTATGACATACAAATTAGAAATATTTTTCTGATAGAAAAGATCATGTGATTAGATCTCATCTGATTATGTTACCTATTGTATCAATCTTTTTAATATTGAAAAAATCATGTAATGAAATCTTGTCTAATTATGTTACATAATATCAATCTTCCTAATATACACACTTCCTAAACAACTATGAGATTTAATACTTCTGATAACAATTTTATCACTAGTGACAACAAATGGTTGTATGTTTTATTATNAATAATTTTAAATTTGTTTAATCAACCAAAGCAATCCAATTAGCTTTCTATGTCGAAAATAATTGGAAGTCAACTACGAACATATTTAGGATAACAGAAAATACTATGTGGGTACAACATATCTACGGATAGCCAATCACAAGCACTCGCGCCGGCTTTATCCGCCATTTTTTTCAATGATTCACCGAGTACCCCTAAAAGTTGACCATCTATCAGTCCATTAGCGCCCAACTCATAGTACTTATTTATTATTTCATCATGAAAATTTATTTATTTTTGATTAATTGGATGTGTAGGCAGTTACCAACAATGAAGTGGAAGTCCCTTAATGCGCCCATCATCATAAACTTACATGCATATTTTCCAACCCTCACACTGCAGAGTNCTCCTCTGATTTGCCTTAAATCTCGAGTTAAGAACGTGTTGACAAAGGATTTATGGGGTTCTGAGAAGTTATAGCGTGCGCGAGGGAGGAAGGCAGAGACAAACAGGGGTTACCTCGATGGATTCGGGTTTGAGCAAAATATAGGAGGAGAAAATGAGAGTTTTAAGTATTTGTATGTGCTATAGCGCCATTGCCTTCCTACCTAGCTATATCGGTGACAGTATTGCGAGGAGTTCGGTCACGAAGACTATTCGAGTGAAACTGAAAGGGAGAGAGGGAGGAGGGTAGATCGGGAGAAGAGAGTGGTGAGGTGGGGAGTGCGATGCGTATGCGCTCTCTAAGTAGCTGCGGGAGGCGGTAAACAAGTGAACAAAAGGGAAGGCAGTAAATTACGAGTGGGGGAGAAAAAAGGGAGTGCGATTTTCGAAGTCGGTAAAGAAAGAGTAAGGAAGGAAAGAAGAAAGTAAGAAATTATTTCGGTTCTTACACAACTGATGTCGAGAGAGGAAAAACGGTTGAAATAAGGTTATAACTTCACACATAAGAATCAGATATAATCCCTTGTATAGACAAGAGAGGATTATGACATACAAATTAGAAATATTTTTCTGATAGAAAAGATCATGTGATTAGATCTCATCTGATTATGTTACCTATTGTATCAATCTTTTTAATATTGAAAAAATCATGTAATGAAATCTCCTCTAATTATGCTACATAATATCAATCTTCCTAATATACACACTTCCTATACAACTATGAGATTTAATACCTCTCATAACAATTTTATCACTAGTGACAACAAATGGTTGTATGTTTTATTATTGATTTGCAACTCCAATATGTCAACTTCTTTTTTCTTCTTTCTTCTTTCCTCTTCATCAAAATTATAACCTTTATTAATCTCCCAATTTATGAAGAAATCTTTAATGTATGCTCTTTTAAAATTTCTTGGAAATTATTCAATCTCCATGCAGTTATAAACGAAGCCTAATTGAAGTTGAACCACATGAACTTTGCTGCATTTAAGCTTCAGAAATTATTGTAGCGGCATTTACATACATACCATACATTTTTACTTATATGAGATTCCCCACATTCAAATTCAGATTTTTACTTATACGAGATTGCCCGCTCTAAAATTCAGATTTTTACTTATATGGAAGGACAATTTAGCCTTGTACCCCCTCTTGCCCTTTGTTGCCTTAGCCGCTCCCACGTTGGGTATTTTTAATTTATATGCCAAACACTTAAACTTTCATATTTGCATTCATAACATTTAAATCCTTAATTTCACATAAAAATATCATANTGCCCTTTGTTGCCTTAGCCGCTCCCACGTTGGGTATTTTTAATTTATATGCCAAACACTTAAACTTTCATAATTGCATTCATAACATTTAAATCCTTAATTTCACATAAAAATATCATGATTGCTAATTTTTTAAAAGTCAAATCTTTTCATGCATAGGTTTATCGCACCAAAGTATTGCAAACGTAAATATCAAACATAATGTGTTAGACATGTGAAAACATATCTAACATACAATGTATAAAGCTGTTTTAATGGCTTTAGTTGCTTTTGGCTGTGATTGCAACATTAAGAGTTTTTATTATGTTTATGCAGGAGAAATTCAAGAGGAAGATCACCTTTCTGTGGGAGAGAACAGCTAGTATATCATCGTCTAAATTGAACGAAGAACGATGTGTTGAAGTGATTTCTAGCAGGCTCTGCTCATTAATCTCGGGCTTAAAAAAATCATGGAGAACAACNTGGCTGTGATTGCAACATTAAGAGTTTTTATTATGTTTATGCAGAAGAAATTCAAGAGGAAGATCACCTTTCTGTGGGAGAGAACAGCTAGTATATCATCGTCTCATTTGAACGAAGAACGATGTGTTGAAGTGATTTCTAGCAGGCTCTGCTCATTAATCTTGGGCTTAAAAAGATCATGGAGAACAATACAGTTCCAGCTATTCGTTTTGTTAGATGCTTCAAATGTTTTAAGCTTCTAACAGAGTCTTCAGAAATTCCTGTTTATAAATGTGGTGGATGCGGCGCCATAATTAGAGGTTTGTTTGTTCTTCTGCGCTCGCTTATAAATTTTCTGAAGATTTACGAGCATACCACTCAATTCCTATGTATTTACATATCTTATAACTAGAATTTAATATTTGCATACATGCCATCTTACCCATGCATGAATAAGTTGTATTTCACTTTAAACGTTAAAATTGTGGCATCTGGTATAAATGTAAAAGTAAGAATTGGTTGGTATCTGATATGTTTTTGTAAATGCCCCCCTTTTTTTTCCATTTGGGAGATCATTATTGACGAATGATTTTTTCCAATTCAGCTAAAGCACGTTCAAACAGTGTACAAAATTTGTGCTCTGAGTCTGCCATTTCTGCATCCCAGAACTTACCTGACAGTGATTGTTTAAGCAATGGATCGAAAAGTTTCAGAAGAAAAACTCCTGATTCTGATGCAACTAAAGTAGTTGAGCAAACTCATATTAATAATCTCAATGTTTCTGAATCGATTAGTGAAAATATATGTGACGAGAAATCCTTGGAACACGAACAAATTGAAATTAAAAATCTTCCTGTATCTGAGTTTAATGGCGAAACTGACGAGGCGAAGAGAGAGGCGTCCAAACTTGAAGGAAGCAGCTTTAGAGAGAGATTGGAAGCAGGCAATGAAGAACTGGAAATATCTCCTAATGTGCACCCAGAAATCTCTGATAATCAGAAATCAAGTGATAAGTTGGAAGATTCTTCAGAACCTATNCAAATGATAAGTTGGAAGATTCTTCAGAACCTACGGGGCGTTCTGCCAACTCAGAGGAGGATTCGCTCAATATGGAGTTCATAAATGGCGCTCATTTCAGAATTACCAGTGGAAGCTCCTCTCAAGCATATGAAGGAAGTGTATCTTCCCCAGATGAAGATAAAAAAGATCGTATTTTTCGTTTATCGAGAAGAACCTTTCGAAGCAAAAATGCTTCAAATTCTACAACTAGCACAAATGCAGAAGATAACTCAACAAGGAGATTTTCCAATGATAGATTCTACTCGGCCACTGAACGTGAACAAAATTCCATTTTTACATCTCAGGATGTTCGACAAAGCTGGATCGAATGTGAGAATTATGAGTCTTCGAGTTCTCCAGCAAAAGATGTTGAAGTTAAGATTGATCGAAGATTCTCTGAACAGGACAATCAAGTTAACATTTTGAGTAGAGTTGATGAACTGAGGAATGAGCTTACAGGATTGTTCAATGGAAGATCAAACAGCAATGAATCATCTCTATCTGCTGTAAAAAAATCCCAATTCCGAGGAAAAATTCCATCAAAAGAGTATCGTTCCTCACTTATTCCTTTCTCCATGCAGCCAAGCTCTTCCTTGTTCCATAATTCCGNTAAAATTGTGGCATCTGGTATAAATGTAAAAGTAAGAATTGGTTGGTATCTGATATGTTTTTGTAAATGCCCTATTTTTTTTCCATTTGGGAGATCATTATTGACGAATGATTTTTTCCAAATCAGCTAAAGCACGTTCAAACAGTGTACAAAATTTGTGCTCTGAGTCTGCCATTTCTGCTTCCCAGAACTTACCTGACAGTGATTGTTTAAGCAATGGATCGAAAAATCTCAGAAGAAAAACTCCTGATTCTGATGCAACTAAAGTAGTTGAGCAAACTCATATTAATAATCTCAATGTTTCTGAATCGATTAGTGAAAATATATGTGACGAGAAATTCTTGGAACACGAACAAACTGAAATTAAGAATCTTCCTGTATCTGAGATTAATGGCGAAACTGACAAGGCGAAGAGGGAGGCGTCCAAACTTGAAGGAAGCAGCTTTAGAGAGAGATTGGAAGCAGGCAATGAAGAACTGGAAAAATCTCCTAATGTGCACCCAGAAATCTCTGATAATCAGAAATCAAATGATAAGTTGGAAGATTCTTCAGAACCTACGGGGCGTTCTGCCAACTCAGAGGAGGATTCGCTCAATATGGAGTTCATAAATGGCGCTCATTTCAGAATTACCAGTGGAAGCTCCTCTCAAGCATATGAAGGAAGTGTATCTTCCCCAGATGAAGATAGAAAAGATCGTATTTTTCATTTATCGAGAAGAACCTTTCGAAACAAAAATGCTTCAAATTCTACAACTAGCACAAATGCAGAAGATAACTCAACAAGGAGATTTTCTAATGATAGATTCTACTCGGCCACTGAACGTGAACAAAAATCCATTTTTACATCTCAGGATGTTCGACAAAGCTGGATCGATGAGTCTTCGAGTTCTCCGGCAAAAGATGTTGAAGTTAAGATCGATCGAAGATTCTCTGAACAGGACAATCAAGTTAACATTTTGAGTAGAGTGGATGAACTGAGGATTGAGCTTACAGGATTGTTCAATGGAAGATCAAACAGCAATGAATCATCTCTATCTGCTGTAAAAAAATCCCAATTCCGAGGAAGAATTCCATCAAAAGAGTATCGTTCCTCACTCATTCCTTTCTCCATACAGCCAAGCTCTTCCTTGTTCCATAATTCCAGAGAGAAATGTTGCCACAATGAACACTGCAGGCCCTGTCCTCACAATGTCTGTTGTCATTTATCTGAACCTGCAATTCCACAAAACTTGCAACTCAAGGTTTCGAGGGCGCAAAATAAGCTTTGCCGTCCTGTGTCAGGCGGCGCCCCTTTCGTCATCTGCTACAAATGCTTTAAATTGCTTCAGCTACCTGTTGATTTTCTGGTCTCGCCGAAGAGGGTTAACAAGCTTCGATGCGGCGCTTGCTCTGAAGTACTAATGTACTTCTTCAAACCCAGAACTCCGTCGATACCGCAGACCCCTGCGGAGGACCGGCATCCACCTAGTGAGGAGAACGATGAACTAAATGTGGTTGCAGAAAATGAGAACTTTGCGTCTCGGTATGAAGATATTACTGCCTGGGATTTGATTTCTTCTTCAGAGAGCAATTCGGGTGAGGTCGAGCCTGCATTGCCCAAATCAAGGAGTTTTGATGAGAGAGTAGATGAAGAAAAAGGTGAAGGTTTTAATGGCTTAAGGCTACATAACCTCATGGGTTATTCTTCAGCTAGGGAGCTATTGTTTAACAATGGAAACTCTCATGATGAATATCAAAGCACAGATACATCGAAAATTTGTCGGCCTTCCGGGCGAAAAAGATGGGAGAGGCACTGCAAGAAAGAAGAAGATGATTCATTTTATAAATAAGAGAAGTTTGAAGGGCAGGTTTGCAATTTGCAGTTTCATATATTATTTGAAAATTGAGATTTTTTTGACAGTATAGTTAATAACTGGTGAATATGCTAGTGGTAGAGCTTAGTAAATTTGTGTGAAAATTTTGCTTTCATTCTTCTTTATGATTTTAAAAAAAATGTATTCTTTCAGATGTGTACATAGGGATTTATGTATTGGTAGTGCTTGTTTGTCTTTTTTGTNATATATATATATATATATTCGAGTATCACACCCTGACAAGCAGATTCTAAGGCAGCCACCAAATTTAGCCAGCTCATATTACAAAATCTAGTTTTCTCTTGCAACATTTTGAAAAAACAGACAACTTAATTTTGTCAAATGCTTGAAAATGCGGTGCAGGAGTGCACTGCCACAACATCACTGGCACAAATACAAACTTATAAAAACATTGAGGATTATGATTGCTCCGTAAGGCTACTCTTTTACTTTGAAATTTCATTAGTTCATAAACTTTGGTCAAAGTTGAATTCTAAGTGCATTTGTTCTCTTATTGTCATGGCACATGTTACATATCATTATTATAGGATTTGCTCTCTTATTTGGGCACTTAGTTGACTTTTATTACACATGTATAATAATCTGCCACGTGCTATCATGCAGACTACTTGCTAATATATAAAATAAAATTTTGGTACGGGAGATTAATGAGCAACTACCAATTCATGCACTACTTGGCCGTTGCAAATGCAACTCAATCAAATTTTTGTTCCAACCCCACACGCATGTTTTGGTTGTCCTATGAAGATAGGAAGATTTAGGTACATACCACTTCTTGTGTATTTACATATCCCAACACCTGAACTTTAATTTTTGCTCTTATGCCGTCTGAGCTGTGCATGAAAAGATGTGGTTCACTTCTTAAAAGTCAAAACTTATATTTAATGTGATATGAAAAATTGGAGAGATATAAATGTAATAAAGTAAAGTTTAAATGTTAGATATGTTGATACATAGGAATTGGGTGGTATGTATTTAAACGTGCCAATAATATTTTATGATGAGATTCACTCTGATTCCTCCCACATCTAGAATTCAACGCATATTCTCTCTTTAATCAAGTAGTTAGAAGTTAACTAGGTTCATTTTATGACAAACTTCTATTAAATATTGTAATATAGTTTTTTTACTTTAGGACATTCTAATGAATCCCATAGCTTTTCTCTTCTAATCCTCGTTTCTTAAATCATTCATGTAAGTAAGTCTCTGACATTATCTTCGAACAAATTTGAATCCAATAATTTTTAAATTTGTTTAATCAACCAAAGCAATCCAATTAGCTTTCTATGTCGAAAATAATTGGAACTCAACTACGATCATATTTAGGATAAGAGAAGGTATTATGTGCGTATAACGCACCTACTGATAGCCAATCACAAGCACTCGCGCCAGCTTTATCCGCCATTTTTTTCAATGATTCACAGAGTACCCCTAAAATTTGACCATCTATTAGTCCATTAGCGCCCAACTCATAGTACTTATTTAGTATTTCATCATGAAAATTTATTTATTTTTGATTAATTGGATGTGTAGGCAGTTACCAACAATGAAGTGGAAGTCCCTTAATGCGCCCATCATCATAAACTTACATGCATATTTTCCAGCCCTCACACAGCAGAGCTGTGCTGAGCTTGATCCCACCAAGTCCACTTACATAACACTGACAACAATCCAACCTAACTTATGATGTCTGCTTGCCAATTTTCCCACTCAAAACTTTGGTTCCAAATGGGCATTTACATGCACACCACCCTAAATTTTGTTTTTTACATCTATACCGCCTTAAATAGTGAAAAACAGCTAGCTTTACATGCATAGGTAAGGCGGCATATGTGTAAAAATTGAAGTTTTGGTGTCAGATATATAAATATATAAGAATTGAGTGTGATGTATATCTTCTCTCTTAAATATATGTACGGATACACGTAAGTCTATAAGAAGACTTCCTTTTGCTCATTTGTGAAGCCATCAGATTAAGAATGGAGATGAACAAGAACTCATTGGATCTATTGCTTGTGCCCTTCAGCATCTTCATCAATGCGAGCTACCATTTCTACTTATGGCACAGCTCTAAGTCCAAGAAACGAAAGACAAGTGTTGGAGCCAATTTGGTGAGTAAAAGAGTCTGGTTTCAGAGCATCATGCAGGTGAGGAACTTTTCATCTCCCCTTTCATTTTTTATTGCTTGTTAGGGAGATGAGTCTAGAGTAATGTTATTTGTCTTAAATAAAATCATGTTTAAATTGATGATGCATTAGTTTTTGGGTGTGAAACTAGAAGGGATTATTATGTTGTTGTTTTGATTGAGTAAAAATTTTGAGTGAATTTAATTGTAAAATTCAAAGACATATTTTGATATGTTGGGGGATCAAAACTATGACTTCTAAGAAGAGATTCTGAAGGTGCCAAACATGAAGTTAAAATTGATTTATATGATTGTCTAAGGGGTTGTTTGGGATTAATAGTGACTAGTTTGAAAATTAGCAATTAAAGTGTGTTTTGAACTCGTGTCTTCTAATTAGAAAGAAAATTCTCTACCAACTCCTTCACAAGCTTTGTACTGAAAAAGTGTATTTCACTTTTTAAAAATTAAAATGATGATATTTTTTATATGATATGAAAGATCTAGATGATATAAATATAACAAGTGAAAGTTAAAAATTCTATATGTAAATACACGAGAATTTGGCCCTAAACATGTAAATATCTCTTTTTTTTCCATGTATCTTATTTTTATACAAAATATATCAAAATGTCCTAAAATAATTTTAACTTATATACATGTTCATACATGCAAATAGGCAGACAGCAACAAAGCCATAATATGCGTTCAAACCTTCCGCAACTCGCTCATGTCGACCATCCTCTTCGCTTCGATCTCCATAACCATCAATGCCTCCCTCGCTTCATTCGCCAACAACTTGTACACCTCAGGCCACCTCTTTGCCGGCCACCCAACCTTCGGCTCTCAAACGGAAGCAATGCTGTTGCTGAAATACTCATCTGTGTCTATGTTCATGCTCCTCAGCTTCCTCTTCAATTCCATGGCGGCTGGCTTCATCATAGAAGCCAACTTTCTCATCTGCTTGAATGAAGGGGAGGCGTTCATGGCTCATGCAGAGGAGATGATGATGAAGGGTGTGGTGCT
>JXCR01148729.1:590736-608305 GCA_002079205.1 Phalaenopsis hybrid cultivar | reverse complement strand
TGTATAAGCTATGTATTCTCCATTTCTTTTGCCTTAGTGAAATATTTGATTGATTCCCTCCCGTGGACGTAGATCCAGTTGGATCGAACCACGTAAACGATCTGTGTTTGCTTGTGTTCTTTTTCGTCTCATTTCTATGCCAGGAAGTATATATCTCACAACAATTTCAAAATTTAGTTCTTGGTACTAGGGCTGTAAAAAAAGCTCGTTGTTCGCGAACTGTTCGTGTTCGANTTAGGCAATTATTTATGTGTTTATATATCTAGCATCTAAATTTTATTTTGGGGATAATTACATACAAATATTAATATTTACAAATTAATCATCAAAGTGTTTTTTTTTTTTTGAACTATTGAAATGATGCATTTGCGTGTGGGACGGTCAAACTTTTTAGAATACGATAAAAAATGAAAAATATTAGTTGAGGTTTTACCATTTTTGATATTTGAGTGAGAATTATAAAAATGAATGAAAGAGGGTGGTTTGATTTGTAAATAAGAAGTTTTGGGCAGTGTTGAGAAATTTAGGGCAAAGAAACACAAATTCAGAAGAAGTACATAAAGTTTTAATGAGGTTCGGTAAAGATGTCTACGTCATTGGAAGTAGAGCGGTTGTTTTTTTTTTTTTAATTCAGAAAAAGAGTACAAGATTAAGACATAGGGTTACACAGACATATATATAATCCCGGAGTATAATATGTAATTACAGAATTATCCCTGTACCGTACCGTAGAGGCATTGCCCCCGCACCTCTGACCCATATAATGTAACTCCCCCAATTAGACAAATGCTTCCGCTCCGCTGGTTTGCTCCGTTCCGCTCCAACATCTGTCCTTTATTTGGTATATGAGCCATACCTAACATGTAGTTTGTATGTAATTGCTCCATTTACCTTTTACAAGTCTACCTTCTTGCACACCGGTAAGATTCTTTGGGTTTTGTTATGATGACTCTCAACTATGTGAACTAAGATGACGCCGCAGAGGTTTTCTATAGTTAATGGTTACAGCGGTCATTTGGCTATGACAAANTCTGAAGCAGCGCCTATACTCCTTCAAAATGCATGAGGACAAATCCGTCTCAGAGCAGATCGACGAGTTCAACAAGATCATCGACGACCTTGAGAACATCGACATCAAGATGGACGATGAGGACAAGACACTACTGTTGCTAAACTCTATTCCTAAGAGCTACGAGCATTTCAAGGATGCGATGCTCTATGGAAGGGTGCAGAATATTACTNNNGACAGATTCGGTGAGCAGTGGAAGCTTTGATCGACTGGATTAGCACCGCAGGTTGTGCGGTTTGGCGAGACGGAGGAGGAACAGANTTGAAGCTTCTCAATTGAGGGTCAAGGTGGAGAATTGTTATTTTGACCCCCAATTAATGAACTAAGGCAAAATGATNAATAAAGACCTTTTGTGTTTTTAATATGGTATGTTAAGTTTATCACGACATTGATCAACTCGTCTCTCAAGTTATTTAGGAAAGTTGGCATCCTCGGATGCCGCCAAATAGNTGAGACGATGCAGGAAAATTTTTAAAACATGTACTCCTGGAAGCGTAAAGTACTCTTTCTAGGGAAATATGAAGGCTCTTTTAGAAATCTTTTAAAAATTTGTGATTTTAAAATACCTGCTCGTGAGAAAGTAACTACCCGTTCGTCGGAAATTGAGTGTCGNTGAGACGATGCAGGAAAATTTTTAAAACATGTACTCCTGGAAGCGTAAAGTACTCTTTCTAGGGAAATATGAGGGCTCTTTTAGAAATCTTTTTAAAATTTGTGATTTTAAAATACCTGCTCGTGGGAAAGTAACTACCCGTTCGTCGGAAATTGAGTGTCCTTCAAGGAAAACAAAATATCATTTGGGAGAAGCTAATTTGCAAGCTAACCCTTTTGTGCAGCTACAATAAAGACCTTTTGTGTTTTTAATATGGTATGTTAAGTTTATCACGACATTGATCAACTCGTCTCTCAAGTCATTTAGGAAAGTTGGCATCCTCCGATGCCACCAAATAAGGGTTCACATCAGGAGACTATAGGAATTTTTGATGATTTGGACTTTAATTGCTTCAAAGTGTTTGGAATTTAAAATTAAAAATATAACATCACCCATTTAAAAATTAAATTAATTGGAGAACTAAAGTTTTTAAAATTTAAGCTAGTTTCTAAATATTAGAGATCATAGTTTTTAAAAATTTAGGCTCTTTAAGTAATAAAAATTTTAAAATTTTGAGCTTTAAAATATAAATTTTTAGGGCTTAAAAATATTAACATTTTGATTTTAAAATTTAAAACTCATAAATTTAAAAATATTTTAAAATTTAGCTCTTCATACTCAGGCTACTATAATTTTAAAATCAATTAAATTTTGAGTTTTTTTTGGAAGCAGGCTCTTAGGGGTGGAAAATAATTAAAAACATGCAACTTTCTTAAAATTTTAAATTAGTCATCCCCTTCATCGGATTCACAATACTTTTACCAGTGAACAAAATTTGGTTTCTTTTTAAAGCCTAAAATTATAATAATTTTGAAATACTTTAAGCTCCCAATGACTTCAAATTTTGTAAAAATTTTGTAGTTGTGCGTGTCCACTCTTAATACTTAAATGAATACTATTTTGAGCTACATGCAAAAAATTTTCCATACGGAGTGTGGACGCAGCTCTATATGTGTACTCCAGTAATATGTCGCCACATGTGCTACATCGGGCCCATCTCAAAATATTTAAAAAAAATTATTTTATGCCCGACCTGGCCCAAACCTATTCAAATTGAAACCTCAGAAGTTATTGTAGTGGTTCAACGCACGGTGTTATTAACATGTTATTGCGACGTCCAAAAAAAACTCCAAAATAATTGAATAACCCAAAATAACTCCAAAATAACTAACTCTAAAATAACCCCAAAATCACTATAAAATAATTTGTTAGTATTCTATTAGTATTATAATGATAATTTATTATTATTTTGTTGCTGGAGTCCGCATGCAGAGCTCCACCCACACTTCATATGGAAAAATTTCTGGCATAACAACCTTTTGAAAAATCATAACAAAAAACTTATTTCCAACAAAAATTATAAATATCATGANTGGTTTCTTTTTAAAGCCTAAAATTATAATAATTTTGAAATATTTTAAGCTCCCAATGACTTCAAATTTTGTAAAAAATTTGTAGTCGTGGGTGTCCACTCTTAATACTTATATGAATACTATTTTGAGCTACATGCAAAATTTTTTTCATACGGAGTGTGATCGCAGCTCTATATGCGTACTCCAGTAATATGTCGCCACATGTGCTACATCGGGCCCATCTCAAAATATTTTAAAAAAAAATATTTTATGCCCGACCTGGCCCGGACCTATTCAAATTGAAATCTCAGAAATTATTATAGTGGTTCAACGCACAGTGTTATTAACATGTTATTGCGACGTTCAAAAATAACTCCAAAATAATTGAATAACCCAAAATAACTCCAAAATAACTAACTCTAAAATAACCCCAAAATCACTATAAAATAATTTGTTAGTATTCTATTAGTGTTATAATGATAACTTATAGTTATTTTATTACTAGAGTCCGCATGCAGAACTCCACCCACACTTCATATGGAAGAATTTCTGGCACAACAACCTTTCAAAAATCATAACAAAAAACTTATTTCCAACAAAAATTATAAATATCATGAAGAGAAATTATAAAAAACAAAAAAGACATGAAAACATCTTTTCAGCCTTTAAATTTGACTCAATCTATGTATCAACATTTCAAATCAAATTTTAGTCTAAATAACCACATAATATGACAACTCATTGCGGCAAAAGAAAAGAGAGAGAGAGAGAGGTTTGCGAAAAAACGGTAAATCAACACATTCTTTAAAACAACATAAAAAATCGCATCGTATGATAGCTCTAAACTCGAGCACCAAAAGATATGCTCTAAACTCGCCCATCCAAAGCTCACCAATGCCAAAAAACACAATAAAACAAAAATGAAAAANCAGCCTTTAAATTTGACTCAATCTATGTATCAACATTTCAAATCAAATTTTAGTCTAAATAACCACATAATACAACAACTCATTGCGGCAAAAGAAAAAAGAGAGAGAGAGAGAGGTTTGCGAAAAAAACGGTAAATCAACACATTCTTTAAAACAACATAAAAAATCGCATCGTATGATAGCTCGATGATTGGGCATTTCGTCAAGCACCAAAAGATATGCTCTGAACTCANAACTAAATTTTAAACGAACCGAACACGAACACAAGCTCTGTTCGTTTGTGTTCGGTTCGTTTACACCCCTACTTGGTACACAGGCTACTATAATTTTAAAATCAATTAAATTTTGAGTTTTTTTGGACGTAGACTCTTAGGGGTGAAAAATAATTAAAAATATGTAGCTTTTTTAAAATTTAAAATTAGTCGTCCCCTTCATCGGATTCACAATACTTTTACTAGTAAACAAAATATGATTTCTTTTTAAAGCCTAAAATTATAATAATTTTGAAATATTTTAAGCTCCCAATGACTTCAAATTTTGTGGTTGTGTGTGTCCACTTAATACTTATATGAATACTATTTGAGGTACTTTTGAGTTATACATGCATTAAGGTGCTATGGAAGGAAAACCTTTTTCATACGGAGTGTAGACGCAATGTGTTACATCGGGCTCATCTCAAAATATTTTTAAAAAATTATTTTATGTTTGACTTGGCTCGGACCTATTCAAATTGAAACCGCAAAAGTTATTGTAGTGGTTCAACGCACGATATTATTATTGGGACGTCCGAAAATAACTCCAAAATAATTGAATAACCCAAAATAACTAACTCTAAAATAACCCCAAAATCACTATAAAATAATTTGTTAGTATTCTATTAGTGTTATAATTATAATTTTTTGTTATTTTGTTGCTGGAGTCCGCATGCAGAGCTAATTTCTGGCATAACAACCTTTCAAAAATCAGAACAAAAAACTTATTTCCAACAAAAAGTATAAATATCATGCTGAGAAATTATAAAAAAAAAGACATGAAAACATCTTTTCAGCCTTTGAATTTGACTCTATCAATGTATCAACATTTCAAATCAAATTTTAGTCTAAATAACCATTGAAATGTTTGTGAAAAAACGGTAAATCAACACATTCTTTAAAACAACATAAAAAATCGGATCGTATGATAGCTCGATGATTGGGCATTTCGTTTAGCACCAAAAGATATGCTCTAAACTCACCCATCCAAAGCTCACCAATGCCAAAACAAACAATAAAACAAAAATGAAAATTTTCATTAAGACATCTTTCCTTAACATCAATGATATTTTACACTGCAACCTAATTTATTCCCATTCCCTCCCCTCCTCCTCCTCCCAATACAGACAAATCAAACAAATCCTCCATCCCAACCGCACATCTCGAGCAAAATNATGAAAAATTTCATTAAGACATCTTTCCTTAACATCAATGATATTTTACACTGCAACCTAATTTATTCCCATCCCCTCCCCCTCCCAATCCAGACAAATCAAACAAATCCTCCGTCCCAACCACACATCTCGAACAAAACCTTCAAAAGCTCCGGGGCTTCGCAACAACGGTCGAATGCTTAAGTATATGAAGACTGAACTGCCCCCCTTTCTCCGCCGTATCAATCTTCTCCATTCCCGGCGGCGGCAGGAGCTCGAAGTTCTGCACCAGACGGCCGAGCGTAATTCCGAGGATCGGTAGAGCAAGAATGATTCCGGGGCAACTGCGACGGCCGACGCCAAATGGTATGTAACGAAAATCATTGCCGTTGGCCTCGACCTTCGCCTCTTCTTCGAGGAATCGTTCGGGCCGGAACTGTTCCGGGTTCTTCCATTTGGCCGGATTGTTGGCGAGCCACCAGGCATTGACGAGGATCTTGCTCTCGGCCGGAATGTCAAAGCCGCCGAGCTTGGCATCGTGGAGGTTCATGTGGGGGACGAGGAGCGGGATGGCCATTCGCAGGCGGAGGGTTTCCTTGATCACTGCTTGGAGGTAGGGGAGGCGATGGATGTCCGGCTCTGTGACCGGCACGCCGGGGCCGAGGACCGTGTTGAGCTCGGCCCGGACCTTGCGCTGGACCTCCGGGTGGTTCACCAGCTCGGCAAGGCCCCACTCTATGGACCACAGGGTTGTCTCGNCTTGATCACTGCTTGGAGGTAGGGGAGGCGATGGATGTCCGGCTCTGTGACCGGCACGCCGGGGCCGAGGACTGTGTCAAGCTCGGCCCGGACCTTGCGCTGGACCTCCGGGTGGTTCACCAGCTCGGCGAGACCCCACTCTATTGACCACAGGGTTGTCTCAATGGCTGCAGAAAACAGAGAGTTTTGTCATGTAAGTAGATAATTTCAAATCATTAGATTAATAGTGAATGTAAGGCTTTTAAAAGTGAAATATAACAGAAGATGACATTTCTGTAAAAATTAAAGTTTTGAAGTTTGATATATAATGGCATAGGAATTATAGGCTATGCAACTACATTTTCCCAATCATACACTCTCTGTGATGAAATTATTTATTTATTTATTGATCGATGAACTGATCCTAATAATTAAAAAGAAATGTAATTAGGCGATGATTTAGATATTCTGCTGCATTATTATTGATCATAAAAGATTTGGCTCACCTAACCGAGCTGCCATTCTTTCTTAAATGATTAAGTTGAAAATTCGAACTCACCAAACCAGCAATCAATCACTTGCTCCCAAAGTTCATAGATGGAATGTTTGCTTTCGCATTAATCAAGCTATATTATGGGACTAATTTTTGTTATATTTTTATAATAATAATAAATGTTATAGATGAATTAAACAAATTTAAAACATGTCATACATTTGCATTTGAAGTTATTATTATTATCATTCTAATTAAATAAGTAATAAAATGGCATGAATTTGGAAAAAATGGATATTTTTTTTCTATGGGACCTAATTTAACCAACAACTGGATTTAAAAATAATAATAATGATTTTGGATAAACTTGGTAGGTGATCTATAACCACTAGGAGGGCTCTCACCGACCGCTCAACTAGCTATTGACCGGCCGACGAAGGATGGATTTAGTAGAAGAAAAGGAAGATTTCATATAAATCACTTTCTAATATAAATATTTTTTATGGGACGTTAGATTTTTTTTTTTTTTTTTGGACCTTTCATTGTATATATATAATATAAAATTATCATTTTGGTTGGTTTGGCCTTAGATTTGGCATTAAAATTAACCTTCTTTATTATTTAGAGAGTGCACAAATTGAAATTTTGGCACTTACCATAAATATCATGGATATATTATAATTTATATATTGGGATTTACATTGATACCACACTGTTTTCTGTATTTACTTTTCTAAATTTTGATATTTACTCATATAATATATAAATATTCAACAACGTGAAATAGATATTTTTCTTGTTATGTTTCAATATTATTATGACACTAATATATATTATATATATGAATATCAAAACTTGAGAGTTAAATCTGTCAGTAGGGGAGTAGGGGTGTAAATGAGCCGAACACGAGCAAGGCTTAGCTCGTGTTCGGCTCGCTTAGCTCGTGTTCGGCTCGCTTATATTTCGAACTCAAAAAGTGTGTTCCTGTTCGGCTCGTTTGCTTTGCGAGCAGAACACGAGTCTTTAACAAACAAAGAGTCATTTTGACAATCCTAATCACGTAGCCATAAGATGTTAAGAAATGTGACAAAATTTAAAACATCATTTGAATCTAATATAATAATTTTTTATTCAATTTTCTTAATTAATACTTCTAATTGATTATAAATCTTTTTAGCCTTGTAGTGAATTAATTTTTTTAAAAATATTTGTTCGTGTTGTTCGTGTTCGGCTCGTTAACTTAGTAAACGAGCCAAACAGCCGAACACGAGTTTATTAACAAGCTGGTCGCAAACAACGAGCTGTTTTGACAGCCCTATATGTCAGCACCTATTGTATTGAATATGTTAGTTATTGTGTTCCGCGTGCTCTTTATATTCTACTTCATTTCTATATAAAGGCTGAACTGTTCTCTGTAGATTGGGGTAATAATGATCAAAGCTATTTCTATCTTTTGTACTCGTGTTCTTTATTCTATCTTTAGGTTATATTCTTGTGCTGGTCATTTATCTAGAAGCCAAAAGCTTATAACATCTATAAGAATTTCCTTTACAACTTTATCTATTAAGCATTTATTTAGATAACACCTAAATATTTAATATACTATAGAAAATATCACTAATATTATTTTTTTAAGTGAAATTACATTTGCATCCATAAGTTTTGATATAATTATTACACTAAAAATGTCATAAAAATAAATATCAAAATTCAAATTTTAAATATATAAATACATAAAAATTTTATAGTATGTAATCCCTCTTAAAATTTTGTAGTTTATTCACACAGACATAAAAGACATAAAAATTTCCTCCTACATTGAATCTTGCACAAGTAAATCGAATCATACCAAGGATTTAATGATTAAAACTCTATTGATTTAATGATTTAGCTCTCTACTGTAAGAAAATAGTTCAAGAAAAAAAATGCAATTTAAATTAAATTAATTTTATTAGGATAATTAATGATTAATGAGTCAAACTAAAACATGATTAAGCTTAGCCTAAGACGGTAATTTATGATCGAATAGAAACTAATTATTTAAATAAATCAATTTAATTAAAAAAGCCTAATCCTTTGAATAATTATTACACTAAAAGAATTCTGACTAAGCCATAAATAGTTTCAAAATCAATTAATTAATTAATCTTCAAGGTTTTGTAAGGCATATAATAACCTATAACTCAACAGAAAGTCCGACAATTTATTAGAAACAGCTCAAGTTCTAGAATAGTCCACAAAACTGTTTTTTAAGAACTTGGCAAGTGCTCGACTGTACCACAATGGTTGAAAATAATATTATTATTAGTTTAATTATGGNCCGTTAGTTTTAACGGCGATAGACCTATTTTAGGTAGGTAAGGAACGCCGTAACGGTGGGTGAGGAGCGCATGNTGTAGTCAATTAATTTTTTTAAAAATACTACTCATCAAAGATATATATATAATTGATTAGTAATATTTCGAGTCGAACACAAACGAATGTTGTTCGTGTTCGGCTCGCGAGCCGAAAACGAGCTGTTCGCCGCCTTGACAGCCCTGTATGTCAGCACCTATTGTATGGCATATGTTAGTTATTGTGTTCCGCGTGCTCTTTATATTCTACTTCATTTCTATATAAAGGCTGAACAGCTCTGTAGAATGGGGTAATAATAATCAAAGCTATTTCTATCTTTTGTACTCGTGTTCTTTATTCTATCTTTAGGTTATATGCTTGTCATTTATCACTAGAAGCCAAAAGCTTATAACATCTATATAAATTTCCTTTACAACTTTATCTATTAAGCATTTATTTAGATAGCACCTAAGTATTTAATATACTATAGAAAATATCACTAATATTATTTTTTTAAGTGAAATTACATTTGTATCCATAAGTTTTGATATAATTATTACACTAAAAATGTCATAAAAATTTTATAGTATGTAATCCCTCTTAAAATTTTGTAGTTTATTCACACAGACATAAAAGACATAAAAATTTTGTGGGGACACGTACTCCTACATTGAATCTTGCACAAGTAAATCGAATCATACAAGGATTTAATGATTAAAACTCTATTGATTTAATGATGTAGCTCTCTACTGTCAGAAAATAGTTTAAGAAAAAATGCAATTTATATTAAATTAATTTTATTAGGATAATTAATGATTAATGAGTCAAACTAAAACATGATTAAGCTTAGCCTGAGACAGTAATTTATGATCGAATAGAAACTAATTATTCAAATTAACCAATTTAATTAAAAAAAGCCTAATCCTTTGAAAAATTCTGACTAAANCCTGAGACAGTAATTTATGATCGAATAGAAACTAATTATTCAAATTAACCAATTTAATTAAAAAAAGCCTAAACCTTTGAATAATTATTATATTAAAAAAATTCTGACTAAGCCATAAATAGTTTCAAAATCTATTAATTAATTAATCTTAAAGGTCTTGTAAGGCATATAATAACCTATAACTCAACAGAAAGTCTGACAATCTATTAGAACCAGCTCAAGTTCTAGAATAGTCCACACGACTGTTTTTTAAGAACTTGGCAAGTGCTCGACTGTACCACAATGGTTGAAAATAATAATAATATTATTATAATTATANCTATTAATTAATTAATCTTAAAGGTCTTGTAAGGCATATAATAACCTATAACTCAACAGAAAGTCTGACAATTTATTAGAAACAGCTCAAGTTCTAGAATAGTCCACACAACTGTTTTTCAAGAACTTGGCAAGTGCTCGACTGTTCCACAATGGTTGAAAATAATAATATTATTATTATAATTATGGCTTGAATAGCCCAAAGCATAAAGCCAGTAAAATATCGGCCAACGAATTATATTCAAAATTCAAAAGGCAAAGAAAGCTGTAAAAAAATACCAGCAACGTTGATGTTCTCAACGATGTAGAGCACGTTATCCTCATTGATCTCGCCCTTCTTCTCAGCATCAAGGATGTGATCGATAGCGCACTTTAGCCCAGCGTTGTCCGTCGGCTTCGTGCTAGACAGCTTCCTGTAGCTCACATAATTTATAAAACCAGATCAATAAAATGATTCACATAAAATCCATTTGAAAAGTAAACTGGGAAGGGGGAAAAACGACTCACTTCCTCTCCTCAACGAAATAGCTCTTGAAAAGGCTAATACGCCTATCCTTAACCTCCTTGCAGATCTTGAGATATCCTCTCAAGAACGGCCGAAGAATGGGGATGAAATCGCCGTAATTATACTCAAAGCTCTGCGCGAGGCGGCTTCGCTCTCCATTAAGCGCCCTCAGCTTGAGGAACATTGGATCCTCCTCGCTCTCGAATCTCCGATCGAACATAATCCGATACATATTATTATACATCATCAACTGCAACCTGTTCCGGATCACGATCCCTTCCGTCGCCGACTTTGGATTTGCCCGCACGTCCTCCACGACGCGCGCGGCCTCATCCTCCCACCCGAATCGATACTGCTGCACGACCTTGTTAGTGAAGAAAGGGACCGTCATGATCCGGCGCATCTTACGCCAGTGCTCTCCATAAACAGTAAAAACCATATCCTGCCCTTTACCAGTGAAGATATCGAACACGACGTTACGGGTGCGGGATCCGAACTCGACGCCCTGAGTGTGGAGTACCTCGCGGGCCAGATCAGGGGACGAGACTACGACAAGGTTTCGCTGGCCCATTCTTAGTAGGAAGATGTCTCCGAACTTCTTAGCGAAGGCCGTGAGATTTCGATGGTTCAGATCATCGCCGACCTGGAGCCAGTTGCCGAAGATCGGCACGGGTAGTGGCCCCGGAGGAAGCTTGAATCGCTTACCTCGAACCGTCGAGGAAACAATGGCTAGCATCACCGCCGCGAACAGACCGAGGAGAGCTTTCTCGAGCATTAACAGATCCATGGCGTGAAGATATGAGTCGAGTGTTTTCGCAGCTGATTTTGGTGGGAGGAAGAAGACTGAGGGGCTTTTATGGAGGGAAGATTAGGTGGGGGTGGGTGTGAATGAACGCCGTTAGTTTTAACGGCGATAGACCTATTTTAGGTAGGTAAGGAACGCCGTAACGGTGGGTGAGGAGCGCATGCGGGTATGTGTTGTGAGACCGTCCGATGGGTAATATGAGAGATCTGGTCCGTAGGTGCGGATTTTAACGAGTGGGTCGCTTGCCGTACGGTGAAAATGGCCGGCGTGGGTGGGTGGACCGGCAGACGTGGAGCCTCGGAGGCCGGTTCGTTTAGTGTGGTGTAATTGCTCACGTATGAATGCGGCCGGTTCGTTTATTATTGAAATTATATTTATTATTATTTTCTTAAAATTATTGAGTAGCCATGATTACTTAAAATTTTCAAAATATAAAATCCTCATCTTATATTAATATCTATACTTAAAAAAAAAAATTATGGGAAGTAAGCATTTGCATAAAAACCATTCAAAATTTATATATTTTTATATCTAACACCAAAACTTTTTTTTTACCTGCATATACCAAAAACATCATCACGAATCTCAAAGAGAACGAACAATCAATATTAAATGTCTCCTTTCAAGATAAGCAATCAACCGATGATTCAAGACCGAGTATGAAGTCGTGTCTCCAAAGTCTGGGATATGTTCAAACTCGGAAGATGATTTCTTACCCGACATTGATAAGAGCTACAAAAAAAAAGGTGTGAATCAGATATCCCGTGTTGGCTGCGATAAGATCCATTTAAGACTTTGCAAGATTATGAGATCTGGTCGAGGAGACGAATCAACCAGGCAGGTGAGACACGGGCCCTATAAAACTCAATTCGAACGGGAAATAAACATTACGAAAAAAGCCGGCCGATCACATTCGACCAACAAACCCTACGTCCGGACCGAACAACCACCTAACAACCGACCGCCCTCGCAAATCGTGTCAAAAGACACAGAGCATGATCACCATACGGCTGAACACCTCATCCGACCAACGCGTATTCTAGAGAACACAGATGACACTTCAAACCAGCCGACCAACAATTACCGTCAATGTTATTCAAATTGTAACACAAATAAGACCTTAAATTTATACAATCAATCAGAACCTTAATAGCATTAAGAACGGTTTTCATAATTGTTCCCTCGTTTCTGTAATTGTATAAAATATGTCTCTTTAAGTACTACGGGACACAAATATGAATAAATGGATCTTTTTCGTTGATTCTCTCTATAAAGATAAATTAGGGTCCAACATTTACATGTGAAAATTATATTAAGACACGACTTATAATTTTCTTATAATTATTAACCGGCCTCTGTCCGAGGACTTTAATATATACAGTAAAAAAGTCTGACGTTTGATTTTGTTTCGATAACATTAATGAGCCAAGCACTTCAAATTCAAATGAAATAAGTTTTTTTATATATATATTTTTGCTTGCTGTGCAAATTAATTTAATAAAATATGTATTCTAAAAATATTTTAAATTTTGAAAGTCTATTTATATTTGAAACTTACAACGAATCCAATGATACTTAGAACCGTAAAATTTGAGTTTAAGGGCTATTTTGGGGCAGTTTATAAGTGCGGGCGGCGTTTTCAAAATGTCGCCGTACCGTTTGGTTGACGCGTTTTGCCAGCTTATCCGAAACCACATTTGAGTTTTTTCACTAAACGCTGGTCGCGGACCATAATACAATTAGCCAATTTAAGCATTTATAGTTAATATATTTTATAATAGATTTTTATAAATATATTTGGAGAATGTTCATGTCAATAGTGAGTAATTAACTATGAGAGAATATTTTAAAAATTAAATGTATTTATTCGATTTAATTCCAAAGTTGAGTCATATTACAAACAAAAATTTAATTTTAAATATAATTAGACTAATTCAAATTCAACACAATGACGACACCTTTCTTCATTAGATATTTGGTTTTAAAGTAAATTGTACTTTACTAGTTGAAGTGTAGAACTTGTGCACAGTCCCTATTTTCATATCATGAAGCTATTGCACCTAAATTTTATAAAGTAGTCTTTGCTACGGGCAATTTGAGTAAAGTATTGTTGACCTCACTTTTGGTTGAGGTCTAGAAACTTCTTCAGTAGCCTAGGTCTAGCCATAGGACTTTCCTATTGACTAGTCTTAGAAAACTAGAAAAGATACTCTCACCATTAGAAACTCAAAACTTTTTTTTTTACTCAACTTGAAGTTCCACATATTGGTCCCAACCTCTAATACTTAGTAGGTAAGATCATTATGAGGGAACTCAATGAGAGTTCCTATATGGCTACTTAGCCTTAGAATTGACCCTGGGTGTTGGTTTAGAGTTAAAGTATACCATACCCCCATAATACCTTCACAATACCCTGGCTAAGATCAATACATGGGGACCCAAAATGGGGATTTCATTGATCCATGGTTCATTTAGAATGGATATTTATTCAATTCTACTTGAAATGCTCCTCTTAAGTCTTTTGCCCCTAGGCGCCTACAAATTACCGAACTGCCATTGTGACCTAAATTTGACCAAAATTCCCAAATTTTTCCAAAATACCCAAAACAGCTCAAAACTCATTCCAAATATTTTGAATATATCCACATTTGCCAAAACTGACAAAAATTTCCAAAAAATGGCCAAATTACCAAAATGCCCCTCCATGGCCCAAAAATCCAAAAATTCCAAAAATTTCTAAAAAATCACAATAAATCCAAAATATTCCCAATTTCATTTTTTCCCACTACACCATGGTCCAATTTGGTCAATTTGATCATCTTTGACCAAAACCCCAATTAGCCCCAATATTGGCTAACACCCCAAATCTCAACAATTGAATGCCCTAAACCTCAAATTGGCATCCAATTTTTGTTGAAAATACTTTGTGAGGTCATTTGTGACCAAACACAACAATCAATTTGAGCTTAGCCCAAAGCTATCCCAAGTTTGGCCCAAATTTGACCCTTAAAGGCTTAATTTAGGTCTAAACTCAAACCCACCAAAACCCATTCAAATTGACCATCAAATCAACTTCAAAACAATTTTAATCCTTCATGAAAATTGTTCATTATGATTTTTTACACTAAATAAAATAATTAATTTGAGCTTAGCCCAAAGTTAGCCCAAGTTTGACCCAAGTTTAGTCCTACATGCTTAATTTAGGTCTAAAACCAAAACCCCATCAAAACCCATCCAAATTGACCACCAAATCAACTTCAAAACAATTTTCATCCTTGATGAAAATTGTTCATAATGACATTTTAAATCAAATAAAACAATTAATTTGGACTTAGTCCATGGCTAGCCCAAGTTTGACCCAAACTTAGCCCAACATGCTTAAAATGGGTCAAAAAAAAAATCCACCAAATTGATTAACCAATTGACCTCAAAATGACTTTCAACCTTCATGAAAGTTGTTCCTCATGGTCTCTTACACCAAATTCCATATTTAATTGGGCTAATTGACATGCCTAACCTAGTCCAAACACAAGATTTGGTCATATGCACCTTTTTGGACTTATGGTCAAATCCAAACCAATTGAGTTTGGTATGGTCAAATGAACCTTACCCTAACTCATCTTAGACCCTAAGGTTGAGTTTAAAGCCAGCCACAAACCCATGTTTAAGCTTCATATTTATCCCATGGGTAAATTTTTGAAAAAAAATTTAAAGGGATAATAAAGAGGTTAAATCAAGGTACTTGTCATACCACATGTCCATACCCTATGGTGCCATTTTTACTGATCTTTATAAGCTTTAACCATGATCCAACCCTTGGATAGCCACATACCCAAAACCAAAAAAAAATAAACAAAATTTCAAACAAAAATACCTCACAACATTTCAAAATATAAAACAACTCAAAATTTAACCATAAACATCACAAAAATGCAACTTCAACTAAATTAAAAATGTCTCTATCGGAAGATCGGGAACCCCTCAGAGGAGGTAACGACGGTTGCTAACGAGGCTTCCCACGGTCTAAATGAAATTATGGAACTCATTAAGTTGAGTTTCGTAAGTTCATTTGCTAAATGAAAGTATGGAACTCATTAAGTTGAGTTTAGTAAATTCATTTGGACTAAGTGAATCCATGAAATTATGGAACTCATTAAGTTGAGTTTAGTACTTCAACCAAATTAAGACGTCTCTATCGGATGATCGGGAATCCCTCAGAGGAGGTAACCTACACTTCAACTAAATTAAAAGGTCTCTATTGGAAGATCGGGAACCCCTCGGAGGAGGTAACCTACGAACTAAATTAAAACGTCTCTATCGGAAGATCGGGAACCCCTCGGAGGAGGTAACCTACGGTTAACTAAATTAAAACGTCTCTATCGGAAGATCGGGAACCCCTCGGAGGAGGTAACCTACGGTTAACTAAATTAATATGTCTCTATTGGAAGATCGGGAACCCCTCGGAGGAGGTAACCTACGGTTTTAACGAGGCTTCCCACGGTCTAAATGAAATTATGGAACTCATTAAGTTGAGTTTAGTAAATTCATTTGGACATAAAATGTCTCCATTGGAAGATCGGGAACCCCTAGGAGGAGGTAACCTACGGTTGCTAACGAGGCTTCTATCTCTATAGGATGATCGGGAATTCCTCGGAGGAGGTAACCTATGATTGCTAACGAGGCTTCCCTCTCTATTGGAAGATCGGGAACCCTCGGAGGAGGTAACCTACGGTTGCTAACGAGGTTTTCCGCTAAATTAAAATGTCCTTATTGGAAGATCGGGAACCCCTCGGAGGAGGTAACCTACGGTTGCTAACGAGGCTTCCCAACTATTAGATGATCGAGAATCCCTCGGAGGAGGTGACCTACGGTTGCTAACGAGGCTTCCCCCTGTCTCTATTGAAAGATCGGGAACCCCTCAGAGGAGGTAACCTACGGTTGCTAACGAGGTTTTCCACGGTCAAGATGAAATTATGGAACTCATTAAGTTGAGTTTAGTAAATTCATTTAGACTAAGTGATTCCAATAAAAAATAGTAGTACCGGGACGAAAATTATGGAACTCATTAAGTTGAGTTTAGTAAATTCATTTGGACTAAGTGATTCCAATAGATTATGGAACTCATTAAGTTGAGTTTAGTAAATTCATTTGGACTAAGTGATTTCAATAGAAAGTGGGAACCCCTCGGAGGAGGTAACCTACGGTTGCTAACGAGGTTTTCCATGGTCTAAATGAATCGAACCCCTCGGAGG
Organism: Phalaenopsis hybrid cultivar; assembly: GCA_002079205.1. Lineage (NCBI taxonomy): Eukaryota > Viridiplantae > Streptophyta > Magnoliopsida > Asparagales > Orchidaceae > Phalaenopsis > Phalaenopsis hybrid cultivar. Next base: position 591,507 of record JXCR01148729.1, on the reverse strand, counting down.
AGGTAACCTACGGTTGCTAACGAGGCTTCCCACGGTCTAAATGAAATAATGGAACTCATTAAGTTAAGTTTAGTAAATTCATTTGGACTAAGTGATTCCAATAGAAAATATGGAACTCATTAAGTTGAGTTTAGTAAGTTCATTTGGACTAAGTGATTCCAATAGAAAATAGTGCTGACTCATTAAGTTGAGTTTAGTAAGTTCATTTGGACTAAGTGATTCCAATAGAAAATAGTGGCGCCGGGACGATGGAACCGTGGCTTCATTAAGTTGAGTTTAGTAAATTTATTTGGACTAAGTGATTCCAATAGAAAATAGTGGTGCTGGGACGATGAAACCGTGGGATCTTGACCAGTGTCGCTATAATCAACTTCAATTAAGTCAATAAATCATTTTTTGACTTTTCCAAAACATGAAACTTCTCCCATCTATTTGATTTGTCATTTCTAAAACTGAAACTCTGCTACAACGAGGAGCTTGGAGCTAGCATTCTGGGCAACCCGACCATCTTCAATAGCAAGAGCATCTACAACAACACATCCTTCCTTAGCTTTAAAACAACAAAGCCATAGGAATTTGAGGTTGTTTGCCTAGTGCAACATAAATCCTCAAACACATCTTTTAAGCATTTGTACAATCCTGTTGTACAATTTAAGCCCTAACTCGCCTTAGGATTCCGAGGTTGTCATTCGTCATGACCTAAATCCTCACATCTTCAAGGTTATTTGTGCTGATTGTTTCACACAAATGTAAATCCTAATAAATAAAAAA
>JXCR01148729.1:560786-575883 GCA_002079205.1 Phalaenopsis hybrid cultivar | reverse complement strand
TTTTTTTTGGAAGATTTACAAACATACTGCCCAATTCCTATTTATTTATATATCTAACACTTACATGTCACCTTAGCTATTTATTAAAGGGTGTATTTCACTTTTAAAAAAGTTATAATGGTGCTACTTTTGATACGAAAGAAACGGGTGATGTAAATGTAAAAAAACAAAGTTTAGGTGTTAGATATGTAAATACGTAGGAGTTGGGTGGTAAATCTACATTTTCTACTTCTATGTATGTAAATTCTGGTGTCCTAAAACAATGGCATCTAGGGTTGTCACTCATATCTTTTAAGTTGCATAGAACTACAACTTTGGTCATCTTGACTTGGGATTTTTGGGATAGGATAATTTACAAATAATTGTATTGATATATTTGAGATCTTTTTGTTTTAATGAGTTTAGAAGAGTTTCCATACTAAAAACCATCCATGATAGAGAAAATAAAGAACATATTCAATGGAGAGTTGAGTTTGGGCGAAGTAGGTGGAGAGAGGAAGAGGCTCGGGCAAGTTTTTCTCCAAGGAAGGACATTATGGTTGCCTTTGTGGAGAAACTTTAACATGAAGGAGAAAAGTGGATATTCAAATTCTTGAGCAGTTCTTAGATAACTTAATAAAGTAAAACTTATGTGAAGGTTTTTTTTTGTGCAAAACAATGCAAAAAACAAAATCTCACGACTAGCAAACAATCAAACATATTGTGATTTATGTGGTTCGGTGCAAATTTGTCTACGCTCATGTGGAGAAATTATTCCGCAATCAACATGTCACACTCCGGGTCCAGAAAGTGGTACACCCCGACAACGCGGGGAATGAGAAAATGATTTGAACCTATTTTGTAATTTCAAAGAAAAACTTGCATTGTAAACAAAAAAAAATGTATCTTTTATTAATAATGAAAGTTCAATATTATAACTGGACTAAAAATAGAAAACTAGTTGAGTCAAAATAGAAGTGATAACATAGAACAATTGCCCAAACCCAACAAAGAAAAATACAATAACTAGAAGCAAATACTAAAGAAAATACTAAAACTGGCTTCTGTGGAGACGGTCTTACCGGTGGCTGATTGAATCCTGTTATGCAAAAATTAAGATTGAGTTTGATAAACACAGTAATTAACAGTCATCTATTAAAATATAAACGACAAGAAGAATGTGACATGCAATATAGACAACTGGTTAGGAAGGACTACTATGTGTATATATAACACTATAAGATCAACAAGTGGGGATAAATATCAAATATGCATAACATACAAAACATACAATTATTTTCAATTAAAATTTCTTATCATTTAACTTTCATTTATGTTTATATATATACATAATTGGTTTTAATAGACACCCTGTAATTGGGAAGGTTAATATCAACCCAAGGAAACCCTGCAATATCTTGTAGAGTCATCATTTTGTGTGTTAGTCAGCCCGACTATCCAAAATCTAAAAGAGTTTTACCAAACTACGTACTTGTCATACACAAACATGTCAATTTGTTTTCATGCTATAATATGTAAGAAGTATGTAATTTTACACAGGTTTGTGATATAAGGTGGATCCACATGCAGGTTCATAAAATGTTTATGAAAGAAAAAGAAAACACTATAACTACAGGATTGTTCAAATCTGCAGTAGTAATTGCAGTTAGCAATTTCAGCATGTACAATACAGTAAGCATATAATAGTTGCAACATCATCATTGAAGTAGTAAGGGCCTGACTGACAAACATAAGCAATGTATATGATTCTATTACAATTAACAAAGAATAACACCCCTAATTAAGAAGGTTGTATTTAACCTTCAATAAACATCAGTTACTTTGAGACTACAATAGCGACCATTCTACAAGTTTGACAGTTCGACTAGCAATCCTACACATTAGAAAAAATGAAATATAAATGAATATACCAATAAATTTATTTATTTGTTAAATTAGGTTCTACCAAATCGACAATTATTAATACCGTCGTACGTCTTATTAATTAAATATTATTATGATAATATTTTAAAGAGAAGAATTGTGAACATTGACCTATTAACCTATTTAAAATAAAGTATTCTCTTATTTTAGTTTAAATCTTGAAATAACTTTTATAACCTAATAAACAACATAAAAAAGCCTCTTTTAATCATACCTTCTTTAATTCTCTGTTCTCCTCTGATTTGCCTTAAATCTCGAGTTAAGAACGTGTTGACAAAGGATTTATGGGGTTCTGAGAAGTTATAGCGTGCGCGAGGGAGGAAGGCAGAGACAAACAGGGGTTACCTCGATGGATTCGGGTTTGAGCAAAATATAGGAGGAGAAAATGAGAGTTTTAAGTATTTGTATGTGCTATAGCGCCATTGCCTTCCTACCTAGCTATATCGGTGACAGTATTGCGAGGAGTTCGGTCACGAAGACTATTCGAGTGAAACTGAAAGGGAGAGAGGGAGGAGGGTAGATCGGGAGAAGAGAGTGGTGAGGTGGGGAGTGCGATGCGTATGCGCTCTCTAAGTAGCTGCGGGAGGCGGTAAACAAGAGAACAAAAGGGAAGGCAGTAAATTACGAGTGGGGGAGAAAAAAGGGAGTGCGATTTTCGAAGTCGGTAAAGAAAGAGTAAGGAAGGAAAGAAGAAAGTAAGAAATTATTTCGGTTCTTACACAACTGATGTCGAGAGAGGAAAAACGGTTGAAATAAGGTTATAACTTCACACATAAGAATCAGATATAATCCCTTGTATAGACAAGAGAGGATTATGACATACAAATTAGAAATATTTTTCTGATAGAAAAGATCATGTGATTAGATCTCATCTGATTATGTTACCTATTGTATCAATCTTTTTAATATTGAAAAAATCATGTAATGAAATCTCCTCTAATTATGCTACATAATATCAATCTTCCTAATATACACACTTCCTATACAACTATGAGATTTAATACCTCTCATAACAATTTTATCACTAGTGACAACAAATGGTTGTATGTTTTATTATTGATTTGCAACTCCAATATGTCAACTTCTTTTTTCTTCTTTCTTCTTTCCTCTTCATCAAAATTATAACCTTTATTAATCTCCCAATTTATGAAGAAATCTTTAATGTATGCTCTTTTAAAATTTCTTGGAAATTATTCAATCTCCATGCAGTTATAAACGAAGCCTAATTGAAGTTGAACCACATGAACTTTGCTGCATTTAAGCTTCAGAAATTATTGTAGCGGCATTTACATACATACCATACATTTTTACTTATATGAGATTCCCCACATTCAAATTCAGATTTTTACTTATACGAGATTGCCCGCTCTAAAATTCAGATTTTTACTTATATGGAAGGACAATTTAGCCTTGTACCCCCTCTTGCCCTTTGTTGCCTTAGCCGCTCCCACGTTGGGTATTTTTAATTTATATGCCAAACACTTAAACTTTCATAATTGCATTCATAACATTTAAATCCTTAATTTCACATAAAAATATCATGATTGCTAATTTTTTAAAAGTCAAATCTTTTCATGCATAGGTTTATCGCACCAAAGTATTGCAAACGTAAATATCAAACATAATGTGTTAGACATGTGAAAACATATCTAACATACAATGTATAAAGCTGTTTTAATGGCTTTAGTTGCTTTTGGCTGTGATTGCAACATTAAGAGTTTTTATTATGTTTATGCAGGAGAAATTCAAGAGGAAGATCACCTTTCTGTGGGAGAGAACAGCTAGTATATCATCGTCTAAATTGAACGAAGAACGATGTGTTGAAGTGATTTCTAGCAGGCTCTGCTCATTAATCTCGGGCTTAAAAAAATCATGGAGAACAACACAGTTCCAGCTATTCGTTTTGTTAGATGCTTCAAATGTTTTAAGCTTCTAACAGAGTCTTCAGAAATTCCTGTTTATAAATGTGGTGGATGCGGCGCCATAATTAGAGGTTTGTTTGTTCTTCTGCGCTCGCTTATAAATTTTCTGAAGATTTACGAGCATACCACTCAATTCCTATGTATTTACATATCTTATAACTACAATTTAATATTTGCATACATGCCATCTTACCCAGGCATGAATAAGTTGTATTTCACTTTAAAAGTTAAAATTGTGGCATCTGGTATAAATGTAAAAGTAAGAATTGGTTGGTATTTGATATGTTTTTGTAAATGCCCTATTTTTTTTCCATTTGGGAGATCATTATTGACGAATGATTTTTTCCAAATCAGCTAAAGCACGTTCAAACAGTGTACAAAATTTGTGCTCTGAGTCTGCCATTTCTGCTTCCCAGAACTTACCTGACAGTGATTGTTTAAGCAATGGATCGAAAAATCTCAGAAGAAAAACTCCTGATTCTGATGCAACTAAAGTAGTTGAGCAAACTCATATTAATAATCTCAATGTTTCTGAATCGATTAGTGAAAATATATGTGACGAGAAATTCTTGGAACACGAACAAACTGAAATTAAGAATCTTCCTGTATCTGAGTTTAATGGCGAAACTGACGAGGCGAAGAGGGAGGCGTCCAAACTTGAAGGAAGCAGCTTTAGAGAGAGATTGGAAGCAGGCAATGAAGAACTGGAAAAATCTCCTAATGTGCACCCAGAAATCTCTGATAATCAGAAATCAAATGATAAGTTGGAAGATTCTTCAGAACCTACGGGGCGTTCTGCCAACTCAGAGGAGGATTCGCTCAATATGGAGTTCATAAATGGCGCTCATTTCAGAATTACCAGTGGAAGCTCCTCTCAAGCATATGAAGGAAGTGTATCTTCCCCAGATGAACATAGAAAAGATCGTATTTTTCATTTATCGAGAAGAACCTTTCGAAACAAAAATGCTTCAAATTCTACAACTAGCACAAATGCAGAAGATAACTCAACAAGGAGATTTTCTAATGATAGATTCTACTCGGCCACTGAACGTGAACAAAAATCCTTTTTTACATCTCAGGATGTTCGACAAAGCTGGATCGATGAGTCTTCAAGTTCTCCGGCAAAAGATGTTGAAGTTAAGATCGATCGAAGATTCTCTGAACAGGACAATCAAGTTAACATTTTGAGTAGAGTGGATGAACTGAGGAATGAGCTTACAGGATTGTTCAATGGAAGATCAAACAGCAATGAATCATCTCTATCTGCTGTAAAAAAATCCCAATTCCGAGGAAAAATTCCATCAAAAGAGTATCGTTCCTCACTCATTCCTTTCTCCATACAGCCAAGCTCTTCCTTGTTCCATAATTCCAGAGAGAAATGTTGCCACAATGAACACTGCAGGCCCTGTCCTCACAATGTCTGTTGTCATTTATCTGAACCTGCAATTCCACAGAACTTGCAACTCAAGGTTTCGAGGGCGCAAAATAAGCTTTGCCGTCCTGTGTCAGGCGGCGCCCCTTTCGTCATCTGCTACAAATGCTTTAAATTGCTTCAGCTACCTGTTGATTTTCTGGTCTCGCCGAAGAGGGTTAACAAGCTTCGATGCGGCGCTTGCTCTGAAGTACTAATGTACTTCTTCAAACCCAGAACTCCGTCGATACCGCAGACCCCCGCGGAGGACCGGCATCCACCTAGTGAGGAGAACGATGAACTAAATGTGGTTGCAGAAAATGAAAACTTTGCGTCTCGGTATGAAGATATTACTGCCTGGGATCTGATTTCTTCTTCAGAGAGTAATTCGGGTGAGGTCGAGCCTGCATTGCCCAAATCAAGGAGTTTTGATGAGAGAGTAGATGAAGAAAAAGGTGAAGGTTTTAATTGCTTAAGGCTACATAACCTCATGGGTTATTCTTCAGCCAGTGAGCTATTGTTTAACAATGGCAACTCTCATGATGAATATCAAAGCACAGATACGTCGAAAATTTGTCGGCCTTCCGGGCGAAAAAGATGGGAGAGGCACTGCAAGAAAGAAGAAGATGATTCATTTTATAAATAAGAGAAGTTTGAAGGGCAGGTTTGCAATTTGCAGTTTCATATATTATTTGAAAATTGAGATTTTTTTGACAGTATAGTTAATAACTGGTGAATATGCTAGTGGTAGAGCTTAGTAAATTTGTGTGAAAAATTTGCTTTCATTCTTCTTTATGATTTTAAAAAAAATGTATTCTTTCAGATGTGTACATAGGGATTTATGTATTGGTAGTGCTTGTTTGTCTTTATTGTGAATTTGGACATGATTTCTGGTGTTTTAATTATGAAAATCTCAGTATGTGGGTTTTGATGTTATTTCTTTATTCCACACAAATGTTTTTCTTTTTTGTATATGGTGAGTACATTTTTTTTATTTTCTATGTGAAGTTTTATTATTTAATTTATTCTGCATATATAAGAATTAAAATAAAGAAGAAAATCTTAGAGTCTATATGTGTGTTTTGCGTTTCAGATCGCCACCACAGTTCTGTTTTGAGAAACCATGCTTTCTAGTAAATTGTGGTGGGAAGTAGTTTTTTCCAACATGAACTATTATAATGTAGTGATTATAAGGAACCAATATATATATATATATATATATATATATAATTCTTGCGTCGATACTCGGATCAATTGGTCGGGCATTTGCTTGTCAGTTGTAAGTCCCCTCTGGTCTGGGATTCGATTCCCCTCGAATGTAGGGTGTGATACTCGAATTCTTAAGCGCACGAGGGATGGTCGGAGCTCGCATAATAGCCTCCGACCATTAATTTTTAATACATATATATATAATTCTAAGGCAGCCACCATATTTAGCCAGCTCATATTACAAAATCTATTTTTCTCTTGCAACATTTTGAAAAAAACAGACAACTTAATTTTGTCAAATGCTTGAATGTGCGGTGCAGGAGCGCACTGCCACAACTTCACTGCCACAAATACACNTCTAAGGCAGCCACCATATTTAGCCAGCTCATATTACAAAATCTATTTTTCTCTTGCAACATTTTGAAAAAACAGACAACTTAATTTTGTCAAATGCTTGAAAGTTGAAAGTGCGGTGCAGGAGCGCACTGCCACAACATCACTGCCACAAATACAACCTAACAAAAACATTGAGGATTATGATTGCTCCGTAAGGCTACTCTTTTACTTTGAAATTTCATTAGTTTATAACCTTTGGTCAAAGTTGAATTCTAAGTGCATTTGTTCTCTTATTGTCAGGGCACATGTTACATACCATTATTATATGATTTGTTCTCTTATTTGGGCACTTAGTTGACTTTTATTACACATGTATGATAATCTGCTACGTGTTATCATGCAGACAACTTGCTAATATATAAAATAAAATTTTGATACGGGAGATTAATGAGCAACTACCAATTCATACACTACTTGGCCGTTGCAAATGCAACTCATNACAAAAACATTGAGGATTATGATTGCTCCGTAAGGCTACTCTTTTACTTTGAAATTTCATTAGTTTATAACCATTGGTCAAAGTTGAATTCTAAGTGCATTTGTTCTCTTATTGTCAGGGCACACCTTGCATACCATTATTATAACATTTGTTCTCTTATTTGAGCACTTAATTGACTTTTATTTTTTGGTGAACACATGTAAAATAATCTGCCACGTGTTATCATGCAGACTACTTGCTAATATATGAAATAAAATTTTGATACGGGAGATTAATGAGCAACTACCAATTCATACACTACTTGGCCATTTCAAAGGCAACTCAATCAAATTTTTGTTCCAACCCCACACGCATGTTTTGGTTGTCCTATGAAGATAGGAAGATTTAGGCATATACCACTTCTTGTGTATTTACATATCCTAACACTTAAACTTTAATTTTTGCTCTTATGCCATCTGAGCTGTGCATGAAAAGATGTGGTTCACTTCTTAAAAGTCAAAAGTTATATTTAATGTGATATGAAAGATTGGAGAGATATAAATGTAATAAAGTAAAGTTTAAATGTTAGATATGTTGATACATAGGAATTGGTGGGTATGTATTTAAACGTGCCAATAATATTTTATCATGAGATTCACTCTGATTCCTCCCACATCTAGAATTCAACGCATATTCTCTCTTTAATCAAGTACTTAGAAGTTAACTAGGTTCATTTTATGACAACCTTCTATTAAATATTGTAATATAGTTTTTTACTTTAGGACATTCTAATGAATCCCATAGCTTTTCTCTTCTAATCCTCGTTTCTTAAATCATTCATGTAAGTAAGACTCTGACATTATCTTCCAACGAATTTGAATCAAATAATTTTAAATTTGTTTAATCAACCAAAGCAATCCAATTAGCTTTCTATGTCGAAAATAATTGGAAGTCAACTACGAACATATTTAGGATAACAGAAGGTATTATGTGCGTATAACGCACCTACTGGTAGCCAATCACAAGCACTCGCGCCAGCTTTATCTGCCATTTTTTTCAATGATTCACCGAGTACCCCTAAAAGTTGACCATCTATTAGTCCATTAGCGCCCATAGTACTTATTTATTATTCATCATGAATTTTTTTTTTTTTTTGATTAATTGGATGTGTAGGCTGTTACCAACAATGAAGTGGAAGCCCTCCATGCGTCCATCATCATAAACTTTCATGCATATTTTCCAACCCCCACACTGCAGAGCTGTGCTGAGCTTGATCCCACCAAGTCCACTTACATAACACTGACAACAATCCAACCTAACTTATGATGTTTGCTTGCCAATTTTCCCACTCAAAACTTTGGTTCCAAATGGGCATTTACATGCACACCACCCTAAATTTTGTTTTTTACATCTATACCGCCTGAAATAGTGAAAAACAGCTAGCGATACATACATAGGTAAGGCGGCATATGTATAAAAATTGATTCTTTTGTGGCAGATATATAAATATATACGAATTGAGTGTGGTGTATATCTTCTCTCTTAAATATATGTATGGATACATGTAAGTCTATAAGAAGACTTCCTTTTGCTCTTTTGTGAAGCCATCAGATTAAGAATGGAGATGAACAAGAACTCATTGGATCTATTGCTTGTGCCCTTCAGCATCTTCATCAATGCAAGCTACCATTTGTACTTATGGCAAAGCTCTAAGTCCAAAAAACCAAAGACAAGTGTTGGAGCCAATATTGTGAGTAAAAGAGTGTGGTTTCAGAGCATCATGCAGGTGAGGAACTTTTCATCTCCCCTTTCATTTTTTATTGCTTGTTAGGGAGATGAGTCTAGAGTAATGTTATTTGTCTTAAATAAAATCATGTTTAAATTGATGATGCATTAGTTTTTGGGTGTGAAACTAGAAGGGATTATTATGTTGTTGTTTTGATTGAGAAAAAATTTTGAGTGAATTTAATTGTAAAATTCAAAGACATATTTGAATATGTTGGGGGATCAAAACTATGACTTCTAAGAACAGAGTGCGAAGGTGCCAAACATGAAGTTAAAATTGATTTATATGTATGTCTAAGGGGCTGTTTGGGATTATTTTTATTTTTTGTTTCCTACTTTGGTTTTTTTTTATTGTTTTGTTTATATTTTGATTTGAAGCATAACATGTTTGATGTGTTTGATTAATATGTGACTGTTTTTTAAAACACTCAAAATGTCTAGAAGTTGTTTTGAGTATTTTCAAAAACATGTTTATTTGTATTTCAATATATATATATAAAATACACTATACAAACATGTTTTCACAAACAAAAATAAAATCAAATTTGATCTCTAGCATGACCTAAGCTTATGACATTCTTAATTTTAGAATGATAAATAAGATGTTTTTTATCAAAAATAAAGAATTTTATTTATGAAAATGAGAACCATCTAACTAAGAAATGTTTATTCACTTGAACATGAGCTATAAGCTTTTAAATTTTTGGGGTGGTTCTTTTTTGGAAGATTTACATGCATACAACTCAAGCCCTAAGTATTTACATATCCGGCATCTAAATTAGAAATTTTAGATGCACACTACCTTATCCATGCATGAAAAAAATGAAATTCTTTTCTTTCTTCTTTTAATTGAGCCTTAATAATGACTAGGTTGAAAATTAGCAGTTAAAGTGTAATTTGAACTTGTATCTCCTAATTAGAAGCCGTCCTTTTCTTTTTCATGCATCTTACTTGTATACAAAATATATCAAAATGTCCTCAAATAATTTTAACTTGTGTACATGTTCATGCATGCAAATAGGCAGACAGCAACAAAGCCGTAATCGGAGTTCAAACCTTCCGCAACTCGCTCATGTCGACCATCCTCTTCGCTTCGATCTCCATAACCATCAACGCCGCCCTCGCTTCATTCGCCAACAACTTGTACACCTCAAGCCACCTCTTCGCCGGCCACCCAACCTTCGGCTCTCAAATGGAAGCAATACTGGTGCTGAAATACTCATCTGTGTCTATGTTCATGCTCCTCAGCTTCCTCTTCAATTCCATGGCGGCTGGCTTCATCATAGAAGCCAACTTTCTCATCTGCTTGAATGAAGGGGAGGCGTTCATGGCTCATGCAGAGGAGATGATGATGAAGGGTGTGGTGCTGGGTGTGGTTGGCAATAGAGTTCTGTATCTTGGGCTCTCGTTGTTGGTTTGGATGGTGGGGCCGTTGGCTTTCGGTTTATGTACCGTTGGGATGCTTTGGGGGTTCTATACACTTGATTTTAGTGTGACATAGTGTTATTTGTTTAAATTTTTTTCTTACAGATATGTTAGGCAATTATTTATGTGTTTATATATCTAGCATCTAAATTTTATTTTGGGGATAATTACATACAAATATTAATATTTACAAATTAATCATCAAAGTGTTTTTTTTTTTTTGAACTATTGAAATGATGCATTTGCGTGTGGGACGGTCAAACTTTTTAGAATACGATAAAAAATGAAAAATATTAGTTGAGGTTTTACCATTTTTGATATTTGAGTGAGAATTATAAAAATGAATGAAAGAGGGTGGTTTGATTTGTAAATAAGAAGTTTTGGGCAGTGTTGAGAAATTTAGGGCAAAGAAACACAAATTCAGAAGAAGTACATAAAGTTTTAATGAGGTTCGGTAAAGATGTCTACGTCATTGGAAGTAGAGCGGTTGTTTTTTTTTTTTTAATTCAGAAAAAGAGTACAAGATTAAGACATAGGGTTACACAGACATATATATAATCCCGGAGTATAATATGTAATTACAGAATTATCCCTGTACCGTACCGTAGAGGCATTGCCCCCGCACCTCTGACCCATATAATGTAACTCCCCCAATTAGACAAATGCTTCCGCTCCGCTGGTTTGCTCCGTTCCGCTCCAACATCTGTCCTTTATTTGGTATATGAGCCATACCTAACATGTAGTTTGTATGTAATTGCTCCATTTACCTTTTACAAGTCTACCTTCTTGCACACCGGTAAGATTCTTTGGGTTTTGTTATGATGACTCTCAACTATGTGAACTAAGATGACGCCGCAGAGGTTTTCTATAGTTAATGGTTACAGCGGTCATTTGGCTATGACAAATGTTTAACCGGTCATCTTGTACGAGTCATTGTCTATATATATGTAATGATGTATATGAGTTGAGAGGGATAAGGTGGAGAGAAATTCAGAGAAATCAAGGTGAGGAACCAAGAAACCTCTATCGAGAACATGATTGATAGAGAGCTAGGTGGATTGGTTCGTCCTTGATTTTGTGCGGTATAAACTTCAAGATTGTCTTAGTGAATTATTTTTTGATTCTCTCTCGTGGATATGGGTCCTATGGACTGAACCACGTAAGTTCTCGATGTTCTTGTTTGCATTTCTTCTTTGTGATTTTCTTCCTTTTTCAGTTTTCACTTTGCTGTCCTGCTGTTCTCTTGGCAGCAGATTCTGCCATAGGTTTTCTCCTCTCTCGCTAGTTCTCCACTTGAAATGGCAAAAGAGAAAAGGCTTGGCACACTCTCTGTCCTTCTCTGGTCCTGTCTGCAGTAGGAATCCCTCCACTTTGTCACCTTCTTCCTGTTTGAAATCTGAATATAAGAACAGTAAATCCCTTTGCCTTTCTCTGTTTCTTTTCACTGTTTATGGGAGCATTTCTTCGGTTATCATCTGTTGCAACAACCAACCTCGTCTTTCTTATTTCCCGAATGCCCCTGTTGAGCCTCCCTATATCACCACTCCTTATGTTTCCCTAATCGAAGCCGTCGTCATTTCTTCGCTGTTCATTTCATTATTTTATTTTATTTCAGTTTTGTGCATTATATTTGTAATGAAAAAAAAGTATTTGTCTTGATGTAATGTTATGTGTCTAATGTTGTGAAAAATGACGATAATAAAGAAAAAAATAGAACGAGTAAAATTGCACACAGAAGAAACATCAGAGCGACACACAGATTTACGTGGTTCGGCAAATTTGTCTACGTCCACGGAACTGTAGAGGATTTATTTCTTCGAGGAATTACACCGTCGAGCGCCTCAACGTTTACAAAAAAATCTTTATTTTCTTCTCTTTCTTTCTCTGTTTGAGTTCCTATCATGTGATCTCCCTCTGAAATCAACATTTAGCGTCGAACTTGAACACGAGGCATCGTCAAAATCCTTTCTGTGCACCTCCTCAGCCAAAATCAAATCACGAATATTATCATATTTCAGCTTAGATTTACCTGCAGAACTGCGAACTACCATCCTCATGGCTTTCCAGCTATTTGGCAATGAAGCCAACAATATCAGTGCACGTATCTCATCATCAAAATCAATTACAACAGACGACATTTAGGTGTTGAGCAACAGACATACCTTTCGCCATCTTCAAGTTGAATAACTTTTTTATCAGATGCACATTGTTATTCGCCAATGGCTTTTCATACATACCTGATAAAGCCACCATGAGATCTGCAGTAGTTATCTCCTTGATGACGTTGTGGGCAACCGATCTCGATAGAGTTAATCGTATAACCCCAGAACCTGTCGATCCAACAGATTCCATTCCACCTCGTCCATCTTTTCAGGTCGCTTTCCCAGTAAGAGAAGATGAAGTTTCTTTCCATAGAGGTAGTCTTCTATTTGCATCATCCAGTAAGCAAAATTTGTGTCATTAAACTTCTCGATCCCCGATGTCATCATTTCTTCTCCGTTCATTGTTCTGTCTTAGATTCGAACCCAAAACTTTGATACTAGTTGTGAAAAACGAAGACAATAAAGTGAAAAATAGAACAAGTAAAATTGCACACAGAAAAAACATCAGAGCGACACACAGATTTACGTGGTTCGACAAATGTGCCTACGTTCACGGAGCTGCAGAGGATTTATTTCTTCGAGGAATTACACCGTCGAGCTCCTTGACGTTTACAAGAAAATCTCTATTTTCTTGTCTCCCTTCCTCTCTCTTTCTCTCTTGGCATCAAAGCTTTGGCCCTTCAAAGCAATTCCTGGACCTGGAGACAAGCCCATGATTGTTGTCCAGTACAAGGGAGAAGAAAAACAGCATGCAGCTGAAGAAATCTCATCTATGGTTCTAATTAAGATGCGTGAGATTGCTGAGGCCTATTTAGGATCCTCTGTAAAGAATGCTGTTGTCACAGTTCCTGCATACTTCAATGACTTGCAGCGTCAAGCCAATCAAGACCAAGTCAAGTCATCTTGAGAGCCAAGAGAAATAGAGGAAGNCTATTTGGCAATGAAGCCAACAATATCAGTGCACGTATCTCATCATCAAAATCAATTTCAACAGACGATAATCAATTTCAACAGACGACATTTAGGTGTTGAGCAACAGACATATCTTTCGCCATCTTCAAGTTGAATAACTTTTTTATCAGATGCACATTGTTATTCGCCGATGGCTTTTCATACATACCTGATAAAACCACCATGAGATCTGCAGTAGTTATCTCCTTGATGACGTTGTGGGCAACCGATCTCGATAGAGTTAATCGTATAACCCCAGAACCTGTCGATCCAACAGATTCCATTCCACCTCGTCCATCTTTTCAGGTCGCTTTCCCAGTAACAGAAGATGAAGTTTCTTTCCATAGAGATAGTCTTCTATTTGCATCCTCCAGTAAGCAAAATTTGTGTCATTAAACTTCTCGATCCCCGATGTCATCATTTCTTCTCTGTCCATTGTTCTTTCTTAGATTCGAACCCAAAACTTTGATACTAGTTGTGAAAAACGAAGACAATAAAGTAAAAAATAGAACGAGTAAAATTGCACACAGAAAAAACACCAGAGCGACACACAGATTTACGTGGTTCGACAAATGTGCCTACGTCCACGGAGCTGCAGAGGATTTATTTCTTCGAGGAATTACACCATCGAGCTCCTTGACGTTTACAAGAAAATCTCTATTTTCTTCTCTCCCTTCCTCTCTCTCTCTCTCTCTCGATATCAAAGCTTTGGCCCTTCAAAGCTATTCCTGGACCTGGAGACAAGCCCATGATTGTTGTCCAGTACAAGGGAGAAGAAAAACAGCATGCAGCTGAAGAAATCTCATATATGGTTCTAATTAAGATGCGTGAGATTGCTGAGGCCTATTTAGGATCCTCCGTAAAGAATGCTCTTGTCACAGTTCCTGCATACTTCAATGACTCGCAGCGTCAAGCCAATCAAGGTCAAGTCAAGTCATCTTGAGAGCTAAGAGAAATAGAGGAAAAANGTGGGTTTTGATGTTATTTCTTTATTCCACACAAATGTTTTTCTTTTTTGTATATGGTGAGTACATTTTTTTGTTTATTTTCTATGTGAAGTTTTATTATTTAATTTAGNTGGGTTTTGATGTTATTTCTTTATTCCACACAAATGTTTTTCTTTTTTGTATATGGTGAGTACATTTTTTTTATTTTCTATGTGAAGTTTTATTATTTAATTTATTCTGCATATATAAGAATTAAAATAAAGAAGAAAATCTTAGAGTCTATATGTGTGTTTTGCGTTTCAGACTGCCACCACAGTTCTGTTTTGAGAAACTGTGCTTTCTAATAAATTTTGTGGTAGAAAGTAGTTTTTTCCAACATAAACTATTATAATGTAGTGATTATAGAGAACCAGTTTATATATATATATATATATATAATTCTTGCGCCGCGTCCTCGGATAAATTGGTCGGGCATCTACTTGTCAGTTGTAAGTCTCCTTTAGTCTGGGATTTGATTCCCCTTGAATGTAGGGTGTGATACTCGAATTCTTAAGCGCACGAGGGATGATCGGAGCTCGCATAATAGCGCCCGACCATTAATTTTTAAT
>JXCR01148729.1:520586-541990 GCA_002079205.1 Phalaenopsis hybrid cultivar | reverse complement strand
AGAAGATGAAGACTTTGATTACAGTGACTATCTTGAAGAAGACTTCATGGATATCCATGTTGTTGAAACAAGAGCTTCTGCATCTTCACGAGATGAAAATGTCGTTGAAGAAATGCAAAGAGCCCTTCTCCAAAAAGATGAACTTGTCAGTTCATTGGAGAAAAAGATAGAAGAAATGACCGCCGCTATGACTGCTATGGCCGCAATCCAAGGTCAGTTACAACCACCGCAGTCAGCATCTCCAGATATCAATCAACTAGAGGTTATACACATTACAGAAGAAAGAAGAGAAGAAACATCAACCAACAAAGAAGAGCAACCCAGAAAAGATTCTACATCAATAACTATAAAAAGATTTCAAACAAATGGTTGAACAAGTTTGTGATGCCTTAGTACAATCCAAAGGAGGTGTATTAATTCTAAAGGGTAGACCCTACCCAAAGGAATTTGACACCGTACTCTTTCCTAAGGGTTTTGTGCCTCCGAATTTCAAAATATTTGATGGGACTGGAAATCCCAGACAGCATCTAACACATTTCAGAGCTAATTGTGGTATCACAAGAAGTAATGAAGCTTTGCTTTGCCAACAGTTCGTCACAAGTTTAGCAGGAGTTGCCTTTGACTGGTATACTGATTTGCCCGACGATTCGATTAAAACATTTACAGAATTGGAACAANATATATATATATATATATATATATATATATATATATATATATATATATAATTGATTAATAATATTTCGAGCCGAACACAAATGAACAAATATTTGTTTGTGTTCGGCTCGTTAACTTAGTGAAGAAGCCGAACACGAGTTTATCAACGAGCCGAAAAAGAGCTGGTCGCGAACAACGTGCCGCCTTGACAGCCCTGTATGTCAGCACCTATTGTATGGCATATGTTAGTTATTGTGTTCCGCGTGCTCTTTATATTCTACTTCATTTCTATATAAAGGCTGAACTGTTCTCTGTAATAATGATCAAAGCTATTTCTATCTTTTGTACTCGTGTTCTTTATTCTATCTTTAGGTTATATTCTTGTGCTGGTCATTTATCACTAGAAGCCAAAAGCTTATAACATCTATATGAATTTCCTTTACAACCTTATCTATTAAGCATTTATTTAGATAACACCTAAATTTTTATTATACTATAGAAAATATCACTAATATTATTTTTTTAAGTGAAATTACATTTGCATCCGTAAGTTTTGATATAATTATTACACTAAAAATGTCATAAAAATAAATATCAAAATTCAAATTTTAAATATGTAAATACATAAAAATTTTATGGTATGTAATCCCTCTTAAAATTTTGTAGGTTATTCACACGGACATAAAAGACATAAAAATTTTGTGGGGACACGTCCTCCTACATTGAATGTTGCACAAGTAAATCGAATCATACCAAGGATTTAATGATTAAAACTCGATTGATTTAATGCTTTAGCTCTCAACTGTAAGAAAATAATTTAAGAAAAAAATGCAATTTATATTAAATTAATTTTATTAGGATAATTAATGATTAATGAGTCAAACTAAAACATGATCAAGCTTAGCCTGAGACAGTAATTTATGATCGAATAGAAACTAATTATTCAAATTAACCAATTTAATTAAAAAAAGCCTAATCCTTTGAAAAATTCTGACTAAACCATAAATAGTTTCAAAATCTATTAATTAATTAATCTTAAAGGTCTTGTAAGGCATATAATAACCTATAACTCAACAGAAAGTCTGACAATCTATTAGAACCAGCTCAAGTTCTAGAATAGTCCACACGACTGTTTTTTAAGAACTTGGCAAGTGCTCGACTGTACCACAATGGTTGAAAATAATAATAATATTATTATAATTATACTTGAATAGCCCAAAGCATAAAGCCAGTAAAATATCGGCCAACGAATTATATTAAAAATTCAAGAGGAAAAAGAAAGCTGTAAAAAATACCAGCAACGTTGATGTTCTCAACGATGTAGAGCACGTTATCCTCATTGATCTCGCCCTTCTTCTCAGCATCAAGGATGTGATCGATAGCGCACTTTAGCCCAGCGTTGTCCGTCGGCTTCGTGCTAGACAGCTTCCTGTAGCTCACATAATTTATAAAACCAGATCAATAAAATGATTCACATAAAATCCATTTGAAAAGTAAACTGGGAAGGGGGAAAAACGACTCACTTCCTCTCCTCAACGAAATAGCTCTTGAAAAGGCTAATACGCCTATCCTTAACCTCCTTGCAGATCTTGAGATATCCTCTCAAGAACGGCCGAAGAATGGGGATGAAATCGCCGTAATTATACTCAAAGCTCTGCGCGAGGCGGCTTCGCTCTCCATTAAGCGCCCTCAGCTTGAGGAACATTGGATCCTCCTCGCTCTCGAATCTCCGATCGAACATAATCCGATACATATTATTATACATCATCAACTGCAACCTGTTCCGGATCACGATCCCTTCCGTCGCCGACTTCGGATTCGCCCGCACGTCCTCCACGACGCGCGCAGCCTCATCCTCCCACCCGAATCGATACTGCTGCACGACCTTGTTAGTGAAGAAGNAATCCGATACATATTATTATACATCATCAACTGCAACCTGTTCCGGATCACGATCCCTTCCGTCGCCGACTTTGGATTTGCCCGCACGTCCTCCACGACGCGCGCGGCCTCATCCTCCCACCCGAATCGATACTGCTGCACGACCTTGTTAGTGAAGAAAGGGACCGTCATGATCCGGCGCATCTTACGCCAGTGCTCTCCATAAACAGTAAAAACCATATCCTGCCCTTTACCAGTGAAGATATCGAACACGACGTTACGGGTGCGGGATCCGAACTCGACGCCCTGAGTGTGGAGTACCTCGCGGGCCAGATCAGGGGACGAGACTACGACAAGGTTTCGCTGGCCCATTCTTAGTAGGAAGATGTCTCCGAACTTCTTAGCGAAGGCCGTGAGATTTCGATGGTTCAGATCATCGCCGACCTGGAGCCAGTTGCCGAAGATCGGCACGGGTAGTGGCCCCGGAGGAAGCTTGAATCGCTTACCTCGAACCGTCGAGGAAACAATGGCTAGCATCACCGCCGCGAACAGACCGAGGAGAGCTTTCTCGAGCATTAACAGATCCATGGCGTGAAGATATGAGTCGAGTGTTTTCGCAGCTGATTTTGGTGGGAGGAAGAAGACTGAGGGGCTTTTATGGAGGGAAGATTAGGTGGGGGTGGGTGTGAATGAACGCCGTTAGTTTNAGCATTAACAGATCCATGGCGTGAAGATATGAGTCGAGTGTTTTCGCAGCTGATTTTGGTGGGAGGAAGAAGGCCGAGGGGCTTTTATGGAGGGAAGATTAGGTGGGGGTGGGTGTGAAGGAACGCCGTTAGTTTTAACGGCGATAGAACTATTGTAGGTAGGTAAGGAACGCCGTAACGGTGGGTGAGGTGCGCATGCGGGTACGTGTTGTGAGACCGTCCGATGGGTAATATGAGAGATCTGGTCCATAGATGCGGATTTAGACGAGTAGGTCGCTTGCCGTACGGTGAAAAANGGAGCGCATGCGGGTATGTGTTGTGAGACCGTCCGATGGGTAATATGAGAGATCTGGTCCGTAGGTGCGGATTTTAACGAGTGGGTCGCTTGCCGTACGGTGAAAATGGCCGGCGTGGGTGGGTGGACCGGCAGACGTGGAGCCTCGGAGGCCGGTTCGTTGAGTGTGGTGTAATTGCTCACNCGGTGAAAATGGCCGGCGTGGGTGGGTGGACCGGCAGACGTGGAGCCTCGGAGGCCGGTTCGTTTAGTGTGGTGTAATTGCTCACGTATGAATGCGGCCGGTTCGTTTATTATTGAAATTATATTTATTATTATTTTCTTAAAATTATTGAGTAGCCATGATTACTTAAAATTTTCAAAATATAAAATCCTCATCTTATATTAATATCTATACTTAAAAAAAAAAATTATGGGAAGTAAGCATTTGCATAAAAACCATTCAAAATTTATATATTTTTATATCTAACACCAAAACTTTTTTTTTACCTGCATATACCAAAAACATCATCACGAATCTCAAAGAGAACGAACAATCAATATTAAATGTCTCCTTTCAAGATAAGCAATCAACCGATGATTCAAGACCGAGTATGAAGTCGTGTCTCCAAAGTCTGGGATATGTTCAAACTCGGAAGATGATTTCTTACCCGACATTGATAAGAGCTACAAAAAAAAAGGTGTGAATCAGATATCCCGTGTTGGCTGCGATAAGATCCATTTAAGACTTTGCAAGATTATGAGATCTGGTCGAGGAGACGAATCAACCAGGCAGGTGAGACACGGGCCCTATAAAACTCAATTCGAACGGGAAATAAACATTACGAAAAAAGCCGGCCGATCACATTCGACCAACAAACCCTACGTCCGGACCGAACAACCACCTAACAACCGACCGCCCTCGCAAATCGTGTCAAAAGACACAGAGCATGATCACCATACGGCTGAACACCTCATCCGACCAACGCGTATTCTAGAGAACACAGATGACACTTCAAACCAGCCGACCAACAATTACCGTCAATGTTATTCAAATTGTAACACAAATAAGACCTTAAATTTATACAATCAATCAGAACCTTAATAGCATTAAGAACGGTTTTCATAATTGTTCCCTCGTTTCTGTAATTGTATAAAATATGTCTCTTTAAGTACTACGGGACACAAATATGAATAAATGGATCTTTTTCGTTGATTCTCTCTATAAAGATAAATTAGGGTCCAACATTTACATGTGAAAATTATATTAAGACACGACTTATAATTTTCTTATAATTATTAACCGGTATCTGTCCGAGGACTTTAATATATACAGTAAAAAAGTCTGACGTTTGATTTTGTTTCGATAACATTAATGAGCCAAGCACTTCAAATTCAAATGAAATAAGTTTTTTTATATATATATTTTTGCTTGCTGTGCAAATTAATTTAATAAAATATGTATTCTAAAAATATTTTAAATTTTGAAAGTCTATTTATATTAGAAACTTACAACGAATCCAACGATACTTAGAACCGTAAAATTTGAGTTTAAGGGTTCGTTTGGGGCAGCTTATAAGTGCGTTTTCAAAATGTCGCCGTACCATTTGGTTTGCGCTTTTCGTCAGCTTATCCAAAACCGCATTTGAGTTTTTACACTAAATGCTAGTCACGGGCCGAATCCTGCGGCCCGCCCACAGGCAGCGTTTCAGGATAACGTTTCAGGATAAGCTGCTTATCCTGTAACGCACCCTAAGTGTGTTTAAACAAAACACATAATAATACAATTAGCCAATTTAAGCATTTATAGTTAATATATTTTATAATACATTTTTATAAATATATTTGGAGTATGTTCATGTCAATAGTGAGTAATTAACTATAAGAGAATATTTTAAAAATTAAATGTATTTATTCGATTTAATTCCAAAGTTGAGTCATATTACAAACAAAAATTTAATTTTAAATATAATTAGACTAATTCAAATTCAACACAATGACGACACCTTTCTTCATTAGATATTTGGTTTTAAAGTAAATTGTACTTTACTAGTTGAAGTGTAGAACTTGTGCACAATCCCTATTTTCATATCATGAAGCTATTGCACCTAACTTTTATCAAGTGGTCTTTGCTACGGGCAATTTGAGTAAAGTATATGTGTCTTAAAAATATATAAATTATTTTAGTGAAGGGAGATGAAATACATCAAAATGTTATTTTATTATTATGATGCATATTGAATTCATTGAAGTATGACGGCAGTAGTGAATGATGATGATGAATTCAAAATTTGTCTGGGAGACACGCCTAAGGGATAGAGCGAGAAAGGGAGGAAAAGAGCTGAGAGAGTATCGTGATGAACTGTAAAATCGTTTAACCTTTATTCATAATATGAGTCCTTGTTTATATGAATGTGGGTTGTAAGATTATATTATGTACCCCTAATAAAGTAGGTACAACAGGAGATATTTTTGGTCAATACATAATTACAAGATCGGGAGCTTGAGATGGCGCCCGACTGTATTTTGAGTCGGGTTGTCACACACCGGGGACATGAAGAAATGACCGACCTGGTCATTACTCGGGCGGCTATGACCGAGGGTGGACCGGGAGGTCCTCGCTTTCTGCTTTAGATTCGAGGCGGTTTTTATCATTCACCTGACCTGATTGAGGAATAATGGGGGATTAGTCCACGTGAGATTTGTACCAAAAACTCTTTCAGAGAATGACTGACTTCTATCTGTTTCAGGACTATTTCTCTCCCAGCAAGCAGGAGCCAACCAGATAAATATATGCCCTTGAACTGGTTAACTTGCAACACATATGAGCCATGTCTGGAGAGAGGAGCTTATAACAGCACCTGCAAGAAAGGATTTGCATATAAATTAAGACATTGATCCCCTTTATTAAACCTCTATGTGTGTGTGAATTTAGGCATGACTCTCAACAAGAAGATCAACCTAATACACTATTGTACATGTTCACACTCAATAAACACATAAATGCACAAGTAAAGTGATGTTTTGACTAGGGCAACCAAACCAACAAAGAACAATAGTCAGACATCAAAAGAGACTACCTAGCATCCTAATTCTAGCCTAGCACGCCATATTACAAAAAGAGTCATAATCACCATCTAAGTGTATAGGGTAAAGTCTCTGGGCATGTATGACTTAGTAGGGTCATCACACCGGCCCCATCCTAAAGATCTAAGGGATCTAACAAACAACACCCAAGATGGGTTTTAAAGAGAGTTGGCCTTGCAAATGACCTAGTTCGCTATTTGCATAATTTTACAATTATGATGGATATCATAAGTAGAAAAAAATTAAATTTTTTTATTATTTTAAAATAGGGCCATTAAATGTAGATCTATAACATGCAAAATGACATAAGTTAGATCTCTTGGATCTTTAGCACAATCATACATGTGTTGATCCTGATGCTTTGACTTACATTGTTCTCCGTGAGCTACCCGACGAATAATGATTGTTAAAGCATCGCGATCGACACAGGGTCACTCACCTACCAAATCTGGCTCGCTACCAAAGCATGCGGGTAAATGCAAATACAAGTAGGCACAACACAAGGTTCAACATCGTGGTTACTCAAATAGAGTTTGGGCAAACATGATGAAGATCATCGGGCAACACACAAATGACAGAACTCAAGTGCAGATATGTTGTACACTCAATGGGTAGAAAGACTCTAAGGCATAACCAAAATCGAGCATACAAAATGAAAAAGGCTTGTGCCATTCAAGTATGACACCACAAGAGATGTGGTGGTATGTCCTCCGTATAAGAAATTCACACACCGACGGACTAGCATTGCTAGCCACCATTCACCACAAAATGCGAATATCAAACCACACACACACAGTGGCATATGGGTGTGGTGATAACACAAGTGTTGATGCATATTGAGGCACCAAATATAGAAACGTGCTAAAAATAAAAGGATTTAAATTTTCATCATGCAATTGACTTTATCATATATCATAACATTCAAAATGAAAAAAAAACAAAAATCTAATTTTCTTGCACATACAAGTATGAACTCAAACATGTCATATGGGGAATGCAAAGAATGCAAGTGCACATGCAAATCACACAAATATGCAAGTGAAGTTGACCATTTACCCCCTTGGGGCAATCGGGGGGGTCAACCAAGTGTCATGGTCAATGGGATTCACTGGGTCAGGGCATGGATGTGCAGCATTGTAAACAGGTCAACCAAAGAATTTCACATCCACGTGGAAAGTTGAAATCACCGCTTAGTAGCTATTTAACAATGGTCCGTCGAAAATTGCATTGTAAGTCGGTGGGGATTCCATCACCAGAAAGTCTTCCGTGCTGATGAACTACATTTCTCACTTACCACACAAGATGACCAAAGCAATCACAACCAAGGCTTCTTTTTTTCACTAGAGAAGCCGAATAGTAGACTGGCCGATGTTGCTAACTGATCGGTTTTAAGCTCCATCTTGACAAACACTATTTTGAATAGAATGTTTACCAAAATTCTAGTGTCGACTAGGATACTACCACCTGGTAGTTGTTTATAAGTGTTATAACGACGATTGCATTGTTGTACAAGTTCCCCTTTGGTGGGAGATCTGCATCTGTAAAATTGTTTGGAGGATGAGTATGAGCGTAAGAGGCAATGGAACGTACCTCCCTCAATCGGCGTCTCTTCAGACTGGACTGTCAAGACGACTCTCTGCTTCCTCTGAAGATAACTAGAATGATCACAGCTAGGTGCATCTCATTTGGTCAGACAGGTCCATCTGCAGGCTCCTCAGGTGGGGCCTTCACCTATCACCGTATGTGCCCTCCCATAGCAATGAACTCGTTTAATTTTCCAGCCTTGATGAGCCCATCTACCAAATTACTAATATTGTGACACTCCTCCATGTCATGCACATGGTCTCAGTGGTAAGCACAATACTTGTTTCAATTCTGAAGGGCTAGTGCAGTTTTTAGTGGAGGGGCCATCTTGAAATAATCCTTAATTTGAATGGCTTGGACTAACTCTACTATTGACACATTCAGGGGTGTTGAATCCTACATCCCTCGATATGCATACGGTTGCTCATAGCACTGAGTTGACCGTTGGTCGAAATGGTACCTCTGATCACTGTTGCTCTGGTTACTCCCTCGATTTTCCTAGGACCGAGGGTTATCATTCTGCCAAACGTCAAGGGCTCGATGGCCCTTCAAGTTTTTCTCATCGTTTAATCCTTTCTCTTCTACAACCGATAGTCAGATGACTCTGGATTAGTCTCCGAGTAGTCCATAAGGTCTTGCTCGACAGCGACGTGATCGTTAGCTATTTCTAAGACCTTAGCGAAGGATCTTGGCTTGAGAAAGTTCAAGTCGTACTTGAATCACCTGCTACAAATTCCCTGCTTTAAGG
This sequence comes from Phalaenopsis hybrid cultivar, assembly GCA_002079205.1. Classification (NCBI taxonomy): domain Eukaryota; kingdom Viridiplantae; phylum Streptophyta; class Magnoliopsida; order Asparagales; family Orchidaceae; genus Phalaenopsis; species Phalaenopsis hybrid cultivar. The sequence continues at coordinate 533,052 of JXCR01148729.1, read as the reverse complement.
CAGTCCGGGCGATGCGAGGCTTAAGGTACTTACTTCCAGCATTTTCTTCTAGAAGTGAGTGATGTAAGCCCACAGGCTTTCATTCTCTCCATTCTTAATCTAGAGCAGATCCTCAACATCCCTCCTTGGCTAAAAGAGTCTCTTGAATTCACAGAAGGATGAAATGAAACCATTCGGTAGGCTATTGAACCACCAAAGAACCAGCTTCTTTAGCGTGATAAAAAAAGCCAACACTTTATTGTGTTGTAAATCTACAAGACTCCAACTGACGATTTGAAAGATTTCATATGATTGGTCGGGTCACTCTTCTACTTGTAAGGATCCAAATGAAGAATTTTTAGCTTCTGTGGGGGTATAGTCTCAAGGATATGCCGAGAAAATGCACAACTTGCAATCGACTGGTTTGGTGCTCCCCTTCACTATGCCTGATGCTTGACCATCAACGTAGATCATGCACTGTCAGCGTGTTGGGAGTCTCCTTGCCCTTCAATCAGTTGATCGTCAGCCTGACCGTTGGGCACCGGTGGATTCTTGAAAGGAACCCTTTGTGAGTATGTTCCTCGAAGCTCTCCCTCCAACAACGTCGGTTGAACCTTTTTCCAAGTTATCGCTGCCCGGAGGGCCTCAAATTGGTCCATCATTTGCGCTCGCAGTGCTCGCACTTCTTCTTGGATATCTCAATGCACTGTCTTTCTATTGAACTTCATGGATGCTACGTCTCTCAGTGAGGTTTATCATTTGTAATTTGCTCTTTTTCTCGTCTGTTCTGTGTCCACGCTTACTGCACCACCTTTTAGGATGTTGGATCCCAAGTTGTTTTTCGAAATTACACGCCTCGAGAGTTAGAGCCGAGAGAAAGAGAAGGAGAGAAAATAAAACACATAGATATTTCGGGGGAAAAGTCCTTTATTCATATTTTGTACTCTTATTTATAGGGGCCTAATTGTACAATTATGAAAATGAGGGAGCGATTATGATAATCACCTTAAGTGCAATTAATGCGCTAATTCAATATCAAATTAGTGTTACAATGAATGAAGAACAACAACCGTCAATCGGTAGACACGTTGGGTTCGGTCAACCGAGGCGGTCGGTCGCATGAAGATCGCTCTCGTCGAGGGAAAGCGACCGGTCGAATAGTTTTGTTCAGCTAGCACTATGAAAAGCTTAGATATCTCAGACCGTAAGCAAGGTCCGCCGACTAGATCCTTTGACATTGTATGTCGGTTAACTCAACCGAGCAATCGGTCGCCAGATGTGCTAGTTCAAACTATGCTTCTTGGTCCGAGACTTCAATTGTTCGATCATCATCCTTAGCCGCTCGATCCCTCTGAGATCCGTGCTAACAGTTTTGGTACATACAATACTAATATATTTTTAAAAATCTTAGTTGCATTTTACATTCTTTCATACATATTAAATTTTTTAGCCAATAATAGTAGATAAATAATTTGTATTGATTTGTTTATTTATTGATTGGATATTTATGTTGAAGCAATCAATTTTATGAAGATATCTGACCGAACAAATAATAAATATTTATTGTTAAATGTCGCGCTCAAATTTATTTTTAATAAATTATGATTCAACTTCGGTATTGAATTCTTTCAACGTCGTTTAAGATATTTATGCAAATTGGTACATTTGAAGGAGGTCTCATAATTATGAAATATGAAGTTTCTTGAGCTTTTGAGATGCAATGGACACAACTAAGAAGGGGCATTTACATACATGCCACACAATTCTTATGAATTTGTATGTTTCACGCTTTACCTTTCATATTTATGTAAATAGCACTCAAATTTTTTATATCACATAAAAATAACATTATTATCAAATTTTAAAGAGAAATACACATTTTCATGCATAGATTTAAAGCACAAAATACTATATATATATACATGTCAATATGAAAGTTTAAGTGTGAGAAATGTAAATACATATGAATTATGTGATACTTATGTAAACTTTCTTTTTTTTTTTGTATATTTACATAGGAAATGTGCCAGTGATGGTCCTGATGAGATCCAACACTCTAGGTGGAAGAAAGTACAACAAAAGAGGGCTCACCGCCAAAAGATCACGAGGCCCACTATCTAATCGGATGCAATCGTATAAGCTAAATCAAGCAAAGAAAAATCGACCAAGTCACGAAGATTATCGAATGACCCGAACCTGAACCCATCATACTAAAACAAGATAGGAATCTAAGCNCCACTATCTAATCGGATGCAATCGTATAAGCTAAATCAAGCAAAGAAAAATCGACCAAGTCACGAAGATTATGGAATGACCCGAACCTGAACCCATCATACTAAAACAAGATAGGAATCTAAGACAACCACTATAAAAAAAGTAAAGTGAAGGCATTGTTCTACCTCTCGATAGATCCAATCCGAGGAAAGAATCTAGTTCCTTGGCATCACCTGTCATCCCACGGACGTCTCAGAGGATCATTTATCAGGAACCAAGAATTGGCCATACAACCAATCCCCACAATCATCCAAAAGGATCTCCTCTTCAAGGAATAAGCTATTTATCGAGTTACAGCGATTCATCTTTTCCACAATTTCCTAGTCTCGTTCTACTGACAGGAGCTCCATATTTAGAGATTTAAAAGTCGAACGTCTGCTAGATCAGCCGATTAGTGAAGTTCAGCTGATTGAGTCAGTCATGCCAACTGAGTCAATCATGCAGACTAGAAGCTAATCGAATCCAACCGACCAACTATGCCAACTCAGTAACATGGACCGAACCAGCCTTGCCAAGCTGAAGTCCTAAAATATTTGCAACAACCCAATTAAAAAAGAGGTGGAAATATAATATCACATATTGCGCCCTCTACATTATAAATAGAGAGATCATTTTATGAAAAAAGATTAATAGACAATGTGTTTTACTATTCTTTTCACTCTTTGTCCCTCTATCTCTCTTTTCTTATGCTCTTACCCTTAAGGCGTGAGTCACACACAAATCAGGATCCAACAAATTTATTAATCTTACTATGGAGTACACAACCTGAAGCAACTCAGAGTTACCAAATCATATCTTCAATTCTCTTCAAAATTAATCAAGTTGGAGCAAAAAAAAAAGTTCAAGACAACCTAATGGCCCCAAAATAATAATTTAAATTATAGTGATGATAATGAAATTAAGAAAAGGTGGATTACATATACCCCACACAATTATTATGTAACCTAAATTTTAATATGTTGAATCAAAATCTATCCTATGAGGCATACCTAAGGATTGGAGTAGTCGGGACCTTGAAGAAGAAAAAGAAAGATACATAGAGTAGAAAAAAATATAAAATAACACACATAGATTTATCCTGTAGGGAGAAACTAGGATGTTTCCGAGCTCTTTAACAACTGTTATATATCAAAAATAATAGTTACATTGAGAAGGAGAGAGAGTTATTCCTACATGAGAAAAGTCAAGAGAGAATAACCCCATTTCTATATGTCATGGGCTCCCTATTTATAGAAGAATGAGTGACCAAGTCTAAAATTACATATTTGTCCTTACTTTAATGAGAGAGTTACATATTATTATGATTTTTTTTATTAATGGCCCACAGAGAGAGTTATTCCTACATGAGAAAAGTCAATAGAGAATAGCCCCATTTCTATATGTCATAGGCTCTTTATTTATACAAGNAATTGCTCACGTATGAATGCGGCCGGTTCGTTTATTATAGAAATTATATTTATTATTATTTTCTTAAAATTATTGAGTAGCCATGACTACTTAAAATTTTCGAAATATAAAATCCTCATCTTATATGAATACCTATACTTAAAAAAAATTAGGGGAAGTGAGCATTTGCATACAAACCATTCAAAATTTATATATTTATTTATCTAACACCAAAACTTTTTTTTTTTCTGCATATACCAAAAACACCATCACAAATCTCAAAAAGAACGAACAACCAAGATTACATGTATCTTTTCAAGATAAGCAATCAACCGACGATTCAAGGCCGAGTATGAAGTCGCGTCTCCAAAGTCTGGGATAGGTTCAAGCTCGGAAGATGATTTCCTGCTCGGCAGTGGTAAGACCTACCAAAAAAAAAGCATGGATCAGATATCCTGTGTTGGCTGCGATAAGATCCATTTAAGACTTTGTAAGATTATGAGATCTGGTCGAGACGACGAACCAACCAGGCAGGCGAGACACGGGCCCTATAAGACTCAATTCGAACGGGAAATAAACATTAAGAAAAAAGTCGACATATCACATTCGACCAACAAACCCTACATCCGGACCGAACAACCACCTAACAACCGACCGCTCTGGCAGATCGTGTCAAAAGACACTGAGCAAGATCACCATACGGCTGAACACCTCGTCCGACCAACGCGTATTCTAGAGAACACAGATGACACTTCAAACCAGCCGACCAACAATTAACGTCAATGTTATTCAAATTGTAACACAAATAAGACCTAAAATCTATACAATCAATCAAAACCTTAATACCATTAAGAACAGTTTTCATAATAAAACCCTCGTTTCTGTAATTGTATAAAACATGTCTCTTTAAGTACTACGGGACACAAATATGAATAAAGAGATCTTTTCCCTTGGTTCTCTCTGCNAATTGCTCACGTATGAATGCGGCCGGTTCGTTTATTATAGAAATTATATTTATTATTATTTTCTTAAAATTACTGAGTAGCCATGACTACTTAAAATTTTCGAAATATAAAATCCTCATCTTATATGAATATCTATACTTTAAAAAAAAATTAGGGGAAGTGAGCATTTGCATACAAACCATTCAAAATTTATATATTTATATATCTAACACCAAAACTCCTTTTTTTTTTCCGCATATACCAAAGACACCATCAAGAATCTCAAAGAGAACGAACAACCAAAATTAAATGTCTCCTTTCAAGATAAGTAATCAACCGACGATTCAAGGCCGAGTATGAAGTCGTGTCTCCAAAAGTTCGGAAGAAGATTTCCTACTCGACAGTGGTAAGACCTACCAAAAAAAGGCGTGAATCAAATATCCTGTGTTGGCTGCGATAAGATCCGTTTAAGACTTTTGAAGATTATGAGAGCTGGTCAAGACGACGAACCAACCACGCAGGCGAGACACGGGCCACTCAATTCGAATGGGAAATAAACATTACGAAAAAAGCCGGGCCGATCACATTCGACCAACAAACCATACGTTCGGACCGAACAACCACATAACAACTGACCGCTCTGGGAAATCGTGTCAAAAGACACTGAGCATGATCACCATACGGTTGAACGCCTCGTCCGACCAACGCGTACTCTAGAGAACACATATGTCACTTCAGACCAGCCGACCAACAATTACCATCATTGTTATTCAAACTTTAACACAAATAAAACCTAAAATATATACAATCAATCGGAGCCTTAATCACATTAAGAACTGTTTTCATAACTGTTCCAATTTTTTCATAATTGTACAAAACATGTCTCTATAAATACCACGGGACAAAAATATGAAAAAAAAATCTTTTCCCCCGATTCTCACTATAAGGATAAATTAGGGTCCAACATTTACATGTCAAAATTATATTAAGACACGACTTATAAATTAGGGTCCAACATATCCTGATACGACTTATAAGCCGTTTGGGGTAGCTTATAAGTGCGGGCGGCATTTTCAAAATGTCGTCGTACCGTTGGTTTGCACGTTTCGTCAGCTTATCCGAAACCGCAATTTGAGTTTTTACACTAAATGCTGGTCGTGGGCCGAACCCTGCAGCCCGCCCACGGGCCGCGTTTCAGGATATGTTGCTTATCCTGAAACGCACCCCAAGTGTGTTTAAACCAAACACATAATAATACAATTAGCCAATTTAAGCATTTATAGTTAACATATTTTATAATACATTTTTTATAAATATATTTGGAGTATGTTCATGTCAATAGTGAGTAATTAACAATAAGAGAATATTAAAAAAATTAAATGTATTTATTCGATTTAATTCCAAAGGAGTCATATTACAAACAAAAATTTAATTTTAAATATAATTAGACTAATTCAAATTCAACACAATGACACCTTTATTCATTAGATATTTGGTTCTAAAGTAAATTGTACTTTACTAGTTGAAGTGTAGAACTTGTGCACAATCCCAATTTTCATATCATGAAGCTATTACACCTAACTTTTATCAAGTGGTCTTTGCGAGGGACAATTTGAGTAAAGTATATGTGTGTTAAAAATGTATAAATTATTTTAGTAAAGGGAGATGAAATACATCAAAATGTTATTTTTATTATTATGATGCATATTGAATTCATTGAAGTATGGCGGCAGTAGTGAATGATGATGATGAATTCAAAATTTGTCAGGGAGACATGTCTAAGGGATAGAGCGAGAAAAGGAGGAAAAGAGATGAGAGAGTATCGTGATGAACAGTAAAATCGTTTGACCTTTATTCGTAATATGAGTCCTTATTTATATGAATGTGGATTGTAAGATTATATTATGTACCCCTAATAAAGTAGGTACAACAGGTGATATTTTTGGTTAATACATAATTACAAGGCCGGGAGCTTGAGATGGGGCCTGACGGTATTTTGAGTCGGGTTGTCACACACTGGGAACATGAGGAAATGACCGACCTGGTCATCACTCGGGCGGCTATGACCGAGGGTGGACCGGGAGGTCATCGCTTTTAGCTTTAGATTCGAGGCGGTTTTTATCATTCACCTGACTTGATTGAGGAATAATGGGGGATTCGTCCACGTGAGATTTGTACCAATAACTCTTTCAGAGAATGACCGACTTCTATCTGTTTCAGGACTATTTCTCTCCCGGCAAGCAGGAGCCGACCAGATAAATATATGCCCTTGAACTGGTTAACTTGCAACACATATGAGCCATGTCTGGAGAGAGGAGCTTATACCAGCACTTGCAAGAAATGATTTGCATATAAATTAAGACATTTATCACCCTTATTAAACCTCTATGTGTGTGTATATTTAGGCATGACTCTCAACAAGAAGATCAACCTAATACACTATTGCACATGTTCACACTCAATAAACACATAAATGCACAGACAAAGTGATGTTTTGAATAGGGCAACCAAACCAACAAAGAACAATAGTCATACATCAAAAAAGACTACCTAGCATCCTAATCCTAGCCTAGCACACCATATAACAAAAAGAGTCCTAATCACCATCTAAGTGTATAGGGTAAAGTCTCTGGGCATGTATGACTTAGTAGGGTCGTCACACCGACCCCATTCTAAAGATCTAAGGGATCTAACAAACAACACCCAAGATGGATTTTAAAGAGAGTTGGCCTTGCAAATGAACTAGTTCGCTATTTGCATAATTTTACAATTATGATGGATATCATAAGTAGAATTTAATTATTTTAAACTAAGGCCATTAAATGTAGATCTATAACATGCAAGATGACATAAGTTAGATCTCTTGGATCATTAGCACAATCATACATGTGTTGATCCTGATGCTTTGACTTACATTGTTCTCCGTGAGCTACCCGACGAATGATGATTGTTAAAGCATCAACCGACACAAGGTCACTCACCTATCGAATCTGGCTCGCTACCAAAGCATGCAGGCAAATGCAAATGCAAGTAGGCACAACACAAGGTTCAACATCGTGGTTACTCAAATAAAGTTTGGGCAAACATGATGAAGATCATCGGGCAACACACAAATGAAAGAACTCAAATGCAGATATGTTGTACACTCAATGGGTAGAAAAGGCTCTAAGGCATAACCAAAATCGAGCATACAACGTGAAAAAGACTTGTGACATTCAAGTATGACACCACAGGAGATGTGGCGATATGTCCTCCGTATAATAAATTAACACACCGACGGACTAGCATGCATTGCTAGCCACCATTCACCACAAAATGTGAATATCAAACCACACACACACACAATGGCATATGGGTGCGGTGATAACACAAGTGCTAATGCATATTGAGGCACAAAATATAGAAACGTGCCAAAAACAAAAGGATTTAAATTTTCATCATGCAATTGACTTTATCATATATCATAACATTCAAAAGGAAAAAAAAAACAAAAATCTAATTTTCTTGCACATACAAGTATGAATTCAAACATGTCATATGGGAACACAAAGAATGCAAGTGCACAAGCAAAGCACACAAATATGCAAGTGAAGTTGGCCATTTACCCCCTCGGGTCAATCGAGGGGGTCAACCAAGTGTCATGGTCAATGGGGTTCACCGGGCCAAGGAGGCCAATTGAACCAAAGTGATTGGTTAACTTGGCTGAGATAGAAGTTGGACCTAAGTGGTCGGTTAATCAGGCTAGGGTGACTAGTCAGACCTAAATGGTCGGTTGCTCAACCAGGCTAGGGTGGTCAGTCAGACCTAATTGGTCTGTCGACTGAGCCAAGGCTACCGGTTGGACCAACACGTTACACGCATGATGCAAAATGCAGAGACATTCATCGTGCAAAGAGTACGATGCAATACAAATGCTAATGCCCGATAATGAGCCATATTCATCTTATCGCCCTGACATAGGTACCTAAGTTTTAATGCATGGATGTGCAACATAGTTGTCTCCAGCTTTGCTGAAGGGTGTGGGAAATTTTAGCATCTGATTCCTCGAAGGAGAAATTATGGATCATTTGTATGATGAACTAGCTACAAATCTTTTTTCATCCTTCAAATCTCAAGTGTTTCAACCTCTACCTCTCCAGTGAAGGTTGGAACCTCTAAAACTAGGGAAAGAAGATTCCGACCATTTAGGGTTTGGACTAAGGCTATTACAAGAAAATCCATTAAAATATATATGAGATTTGTCCACAAAGGAATCCTATTCTAGTGGCTTTCCCTAAGAAAACAACAAGCTAGCCCTAATCAATTTTTTAACACAATCCTAAGGCTAGCTAAGGAAAAGAAAATTAAAGGGAACAAGTGTATGACCTACGCAATATTTGACGACATCCTCTATTGTAAAGATGATACCTTCCTCAAGTAGGAGAGATGATGGTCAGATTCTTTCCTCGATGTAGAGAAGAAGCTATATTTAGATGGAGACAAACCGTAGACTATCTTAAGCTATGCAAGTGAACACCTACACAAGTGACATAAAAAATTGATGCCAACAGACACACAACATCTATCAAAACTACGATCATCTCCATGGCTGCCGAAGTGAATGTCTCCCAATGACTCTAGAGGATTCAGATCAGCATGTCCCTGTGTACTACATCAAAACTCTCCCTAATTAGAAAAACTTTACCAGGCTCCTCTTAGTCGGTCGTGGGCTCCTAGAGGAAGATCAAAATGGTCTCGAGACCCCCTTCCCTCTGGATCTGAATGTCAAGTGGCTTGTGATCGACACTGGTGATCGCTCGAAGGTAGCCGCTCCTCAATTGCTTCAAGTTTCCTCAAACCGTCATTATCTCCCCATATCCGAAAAAATTTCACATCCACGTGGAAAGTTGAAATCACCGCTTAGTAGCTATTTAACAATGGTCGGTCGAAGATTGCATTGTAATTCGGTGGGGATTCCATCACCAGAAAGTCTTCCGTGCTGATGAACTACTTTTCTCACTCACCACACAAGATGGCCAAAGCAATCACACCCAAGGCTTCTTTTTTTCACTAGAGAAGCCGAATAGTAGACTGACCAATGTTGCTAACTGATCGGTTTTAAGCTCCATCTTGACAAACACAATTTTGAATAGAATTTTTACCAAAATTCTAGTGTCGACCAGGATACTACCACCTGGTAATTGTTTATAAGTGTTATAACAACGATTGCATTGTTGTACAAGTTCCCCTTTGCTGGGAGATCTACATCTGTAAAATTGTTTGGAGGATGAGTATGAGCGTAAGAGGCAATGGAACGTACCTCCCTCAATCAACGTCTCTTCAGACTGCCAAGATTACTCTCTACTTCCTATGATGATAACTAGAATGATCCCAGCCAGGTGCATCTCATTTGGTCGAACAGGTCCATCTGCTGGCTCCTTAGGTAGGGCCTTCACCTATCACCGTAGGTGCCCTCCCACAGCAACAAACTCGTTTAATTTTCCAACCTTGATGAGCCCCTCCACCAAATTGCTGTCATTGCGACACTCCTCCATGTCATGCACATGGTCTGAGTGGTAAGCACAATATTTGTTTCATTTCTGAAGGGCTAGTGCAGTTTCAGTGGAGGGTCCATCTTGAAATAATCCTTACTTTTAATGGCTTGGACTAACTCGACCATTGACACATTCAGGGGTGTTGAATCCTACATCCCTCGATATACATGCGGTTGCTCATAGCACCGAGCTAACTGTTAGTCAGAATGGTACCTCTGATCCTTGTTGCTCTGGTTATCTCTCGATTTTCCTAGGACCGAGAGTTATCATTCTGTCAAATGTCAAGGGCTCGATCGACCTTCAAGTTTTTCTCATCGTTTTAATCCTTTCGCTTCTACAACCGATGGTCGGATGACTCTGGTTTAGTCTCTGAGTAGTCCATAAGGTCTTGCTCGACAACGACGTGATCGTTAGCTATTTCTAAGACCTCGGCGAAGAATCTTGGCTTGAGAAAGTTCAAGTCATACCTGAATTGCTTGCTACAAATTCCCTGCTTTAAGGCAGTCCGTGCGAAGCGAGGCTTCAGGTACTTACTTTCAGCATTTTCTTCTAGAAGTGAGTGATGTAAGCCCACAGGCTGTCATACTCTCCATTCTTAATCTAGAGCAGAGCCTCAACATCCCTCCTTGTCTAAAAGAGTTCTTGAGTTCACAGAAGAAGGAAATGATCCCATTCGGTAGGCTATTGAACCACCAAAAATTGGCTCCTTTAGCGTGATAAAAAGAACAAACACTTTATCGCGTTGTCAATCTACAAGACTCCAACTGACTATTTGAAAGAGGTCATATGATTGGTCGGGTCACTTTTCTACTTGTAAGGATCCAATTGAAGAATTTTTAGCTTCTGTGGGGGTATAGTCTTAAGGATATGTCGAGAAAATGCACTACTTGCAATCGACCGGGTGGGTGCTCCCCTTCACTATGCCTGATGCTTGACCATCAACATAGATCATGCACTGTCAGCGTGTTGGAAGTCCCCTTGCCCTTCAATTAGTTGATCGTCAGCATGACCGTTGGGCACTGGTGGATTCTTGAAAGAAACCTTTGTGAGCAAGTTCCCCCAGGCTCTCCCTCCAACAACGTCGGTTGAACCTTTCTCCGAGTTATCGCTGCCCGGATGGCCTCAAATTGGTCCATCATTTGCGCTCGCATTGCTCGCACTGTCTTTTTATTGAACTTCATGGATGTTACATCTCTCAGTGAGGTTTATCATTTGTAATTTGCTCTATTTCTCGTCTGTGGTATGTCCACGCTTACTGCACTACCTTTAGGATGTTGGATCCCAAGTTGTTTTTTGAAAATACACGCCTCGAGAGTTAGAGCCGAGGGAAGGAGAAGGAGAGAGAGTAAAACACATAGATATTTCGGAGGAAAAGTCCTTTATTCATATTTTGTACTCTTATTTATAGGGGTCTAATTGTACAATTATGAAAATGAGGGAGCGATTATGATAATCACCTTAAATGCAATTAATGCGCTAATTCAATATCAAATTAGTGTTACAATGAATGAAGAACAACAACCGTCAATCGGTAGACACGTTGGGTTCTGTCAACCGAGGCGGTCGGTCGCATGAAGATCGCTCTCGTCAAGTGAAAGCAGTCAGTCAAATAGTTTTGATCAGCTGGTACTATGAAAAGCTTAGGTAGCTGAGACCGTAAGCAAAGTCCGCCGACTAGATCAATTGACATCGTATGTCAGTCAACTCAACCGAGCAATCAGTCGCCACCAGATGTGCAAGTTCATATTATGCTTCTTGGTCCTAGACTTCAATTGTTCGGTCATCATCCTTAGCCGCTCGATCCATTTGAGATCCATGCTGACTGTCTTGGTACATACAATACTAATATTTTTTAAAAATCTTACCTTGCATTTTACATTCTTTCATACATATTAAGGTTTTTAGCTAGGAACTTTTTTCTATAGTAGATAAATAATTTGTATTGATTTGTTCATTTATTGATTGGATATTTATGTTGAAGCAATCAATTTTATGAAGATATGTGACCGAACAAATAATAGATATTTATTGTTAAGTGTCGCGCTCAAATTTATTTTTAATAAATTATGATTCAAGTTCGGCATTGAATTCTTTCAATGTTGTTTAAGATATTTATGCAAATTGGTACATTTGAAGAAGGCATTTACTTACATACCACACAAATTCTTATGAATTTGTATGTTCCACGCTTAAACTTTCATATTTATGTAAATAGCACTCAAATTTTTTGTATCACATAAAAATAACAATATTATCAAAATACACATTTTCATGTATAGATTTAGAGCACAAAATACTATATATATATATATATATATATATATATATATATATATATATATATATATA
>JXCR01148729.1:488968-520224 GCA_002079205.1 Phalaenopsis hybrid cultivar | reverse complement strand
TATATATATATATATATATGTCAATATGAAAGTTTAAGTGTGAAAAATGTAAATACATATGAATTATGTGATACTTATGCAAATTTTTTTTTTTTTTAATATTTACATAGGAAATGTGCAAGTGATGGTCTTGATGAGATCCAACTCTTTAGGTGGAAGAAAGTACAACAAAAGAGGGCTGACCGTCAAAAGATCGTGAGGCCCACTATCTAATCGGATCAAAGAAAAATCGACCAAGTCACGAAGATTATCGAATGGCCCGAACCTGAACCCATCGTACTAAAACAAGATAGGAATCTAAGCCAACCACTATAAAAAAAAGTGAAGTGAAGGCATTGCTCTATCTCTCAATAGATCCAATCCGAGGAAAGAATCTAGTTCCTTGGCATCACCAGTCGTCCCACGGACGTCTGAGAGGATCGCTTATTAGGAACCAAAAATTGGCTAACAACCAATCCCCATAATCATCCAAAAGGATCTCCTTTTCAAGGAATAAGCTATCTATCGAGTTATAGTGATTCATCTTTTCCACAATTTCCTAGTCGCGTTCTACTGACAGGAGCTCCTTATTTAGAAATTTAAAAGTCGAACGTCTGACCAGATCAACCGATTGGTGAAGTCCAGCTGATTGAGTCAGTCATGCCAACCGAGTCAATCATGCAGACTAGAAGCTAATCGAATCCAGCAGACCAACTATGCCAACTCAGTAACATTTACCGAACTGGCCTTGCCAAGCTGAAGTCATGCTAAGCCCAGCCAACCAAGTAATAGAGCATTCGAGTTATAGGCTTGCATATATAAAAAACCTAAAATATTTGCAACGGCCCAATTAGAAAAGAGGCGGAAATGTAATATCACATATTGCGCAACCTACATTATAAATAGAGAGATCATTTTATGAAAAAAGATTAATAGACAATGTGTTTTACTATTCTTTTCACTCTCTGTCCCTCTATCTCTCTTTTCTTATGCTCTAACCCTTGAGGCGCGAGTCACACACAAATCAGGATTCAACAAATTTATTAATCTTACTATGGAGTACACAACCTGAAGCAACTCAAAGTTACCGAATCATATCTTCAATGCTCTTCAAAATTAATCAAGTTGGAGCAAAAAAAAAGTTCAAGACAATCGTAATAGCCCTAAAAAAAACAATTTAAATTATAGTGATGATAGCAGTTACATTGAGATGGAGAGATAGTTATTCCTACATGAGAAAAGTCAAGAGAGAAAAACCCCATTTCTATATGTCATGGGCTCTCTATTTATAGAAGAATGAGTGACCAAGTCTAAAATTACATGTTTGTCCTTNTCCTCTTGTCGAGATGCTCAATTTGAATATAAATATGTTAAATTTGAAGTTCATTTGACCATTCAATTGACGTTATGTTCTAGTTGTCTTGTCAAGACGGTCAGTTTGACTATAAGCTAGATGAAAACAGGGCCCCAAATGAACTTGAATTCGAATTTGGAAGGTTTCTGCTCAAAAAGTGACTCGAGGTTCGTGTCAGATACTAAAAATTTATTGATTAAGCATCATGTATATTGTACTTCACTTTAATTAATAATAATTTAGATATCACGAAAAATTCATACGATCGGGCTCAAATCTTGATATGCTTTATTAAGAATTTCAAGAGTCGAATTCGTAATCACTCAAGCTCTCATATAAATCTATTTATAGGGAAATTGAAAATTTCTACAATATAAACTCAACGACACCAAAAGTGATTCAATCTTAATTGAACTTTGCTGAAATCAAACACTTAGAGGAAAATTAGAAGTTTTGAAGCATTAATTACAAATTCAAATGATGCTAGAATATGACATGTCTGTAGTCCAATTGAGTGGTTTACTGAGAGGAATCCAATAAGCTCAAAATCATTTAATTTTGAGGCAGTTAATACACTTAAAATTTTAAGGAATGACATACAATTAAAGGAATCAACACAGACTGTTTGTTCAATAAGAAGTTTTTAGATTTTGGCTAAAATTAGAAAAATATTATTCACAAAAATTTAAAATAGATCATCAATCTACATTAAAATAAGAGAAGAAGGAGAGAAAGCAAAGGATAAAATCTGATATGAAGAAAAGAGTTTGAAATCAACTTCCACCAATAATCATTAAACATCATCTGTGATTGTTGTGGCCTAAATACAATTATAATTGATCTAGTCATTGTCATTAGACAAACTCTATTATAACAAGAAAATGATAAACAAGTGTTGTAATTTTTTATCCTCTAAGAGTGCAATTTTTAACTGTTGTATATAGTTGACTATTTTAATTGGGTGAAGCCAAATATTTTTTCACCTTTTTAAGTTACGTAAAAAATTTATTGGCTCCTATTGTTGGCACCATTTTTGGATGTCGAGCCTATAAGATGATATTTCACTATTCCGGAGTACCCCATGACTCACAAACATCCAGTTGAGTGCCCATAGTGCATTGTACATCAATATGGATGTTTTAGTCCTGACAAACCCACGCTTAAGTTCCAGCGCGCTCGTGCCTTAGGTCCAGCGCACCCGTACCAGGCCCGCGTTGGTTCCAAGTTGAGAAACAGAGAGCATGGGAAACCCGTGGCAGCTTCGAGGGTTTTTGGAGAGAGGGGGAGCACTCTTGGCTCTTGGATAAGTTCTTCCGAGGTTTTCTCTGTGTTTCCCTTCATTTTCTTCTTCTTTTCCTATATATTTCCTACGTTTCCCTTCATTGTCTTCTTCTATTCCTATATATTTCCTACCTTCTCTTCCTCCTTTTCTACTTCCATTTCATCCTCTTGAGAGGTGAGTGAGTGGAGGAGTTTCTGTAGAGAATTCTGAGCTCCTTGACTAAAAGGAAAGCTTCATCATCACTTAGCTTGAAAGGGGCTTAGATCAAGCTTAAGGAAGGCTACTTTAACCTTCACGTAGGTGAGAAAACCTCTAATCTTTTGTTCTTTTATCCTCTATCAAGTGCTCCTAGGTTTGGTGTTAGAGATAGTAAGATTAGGTTCTATGTTATAGAAAGCCCCATAAGTTAGGTTTCTTATTTTCTTATGATCCCAAACAAATCCATGAGTGAATCCCCTAAGCTTAGCTCCAAAACATTATATAGCCAAGATTATAGCAATCTCACAATTATNTCCAAAACACTATATAGCCAAGATTATAGCAATCTCACAATTATTTTGGCACCTTCCCCCTTTTGATGAAAGAGGTGAGATCCTTTAAACCTAGAGAATGAAGAAGCTCATTCCTTCAATCCCAAAGTTATGAAAACCCTCATATGGAAAAGCCCTCATTTCATAAAGATTTTCCTACAAATGAGCAGTTTTCATGGTTTAGCTAAGCAACCAGAGGTAAGCCTTTTATCGCCTTGTGCGGATAAGTTGGTTAGCCACGCTTCTCTATCACCTACCCTGAGGTCCTCGTGAGATTGCTAGGATAAGTCTGATTTCAATGTCAGATTTGATTGGCTCTCATCTTTACATGTGTACACATCTATGTTGTGTTCACCGCATGGTTTCAAAATGTGCATTAAAATATCTCTTTTGCATGTGTTGTCGATCGGCGGCTTACAACATCCAGCTCGATTGACTATCCAATCCATCGTCTTGATTGATTGGTCGCCTTTGGCCTGATCATATAAATTGACCATATCCATCAACTCAATCGATAGGCCATTTTCGGCTCGATCGTATCAATCGACCACCATTTCCTTTGATCCAATCAGTTAATTTTCTATGACCTGATCATATCAATCAAAACTTCCATTGAGTCAATCGATCAACCACCTCCGGCTCAATGGTATTGCTCAACCACTTCTGTCAACCCATTTGATCAGTCGCCTCTAGCCCGATCATATCTATCGACCACCTCCATCGAGTCGAACAATTGGTGGCCTTCTGCCAAATGGTATTGATCGAATACTTCTGTCGACCTAATTGATAGGCCGCCACCAACCTGATTGATTTATCAACTATCTTTCGGTCGATTCAATTGATCAGCCGTCACCGACTTGATTGATCGATAGACACTTGATTGATCGACCACCACTAGCTTGATTGATCAATCGACCACATTCCATTGACTTGATGGATTGGTCGCCTCCAACATTGTCAATGTTTGTATCAAAAGTAAGGTATGGGCACATCTTCCGAGGAACCTGACAGGTGGAACCGTGTGACGAAGACCGTGAGCAGCTTGCTCATGTCTTGTTCCTTAATTCTATTTCTATATTTGATGCATAGCATTAGGATTAGACGTGTATATGTGGTGCCTAACCACCTACTTTTTCCTGAGATATATTGTCGATCTACCAAGACACAACCTTTTATTATTTATATTTAGCTTGTTTTTATTGCGCTGTGTGATAATATTTTCTTGTTCTTGTTTTATGGTTTGTCTAGGTTCATCGGGAATGTAAGTTAGGACCTCTAAAAACCTAAAATTATAATTTTTATACAAAATCTTAATAAAAATAATTGATATTAATTAAAATTTTGATTTTAAACTTCTCAACTTCTTAAAACATCTTTTTCCTTTCCTCCATGACCTCGAGCCGACTTTAAAATAGTTTGCAAAACATGAATAAAACCCAAGTCATCCCCAATAGGGCTTCAACATTAGGACTTGCTAGCTAACCACATCATATCTTCATGTCTCGAGGAGAAGTATAAGTGCTCCTTCAACTTGCCTGGCCAAGCATAAGATTCCTACTTAGGTGGTTGTCTAGCATGCTTAAGGTGTTAGAGGCTTTCCCGACCCAAAAAGGGTATAAGTCATTTATGAGAGCATCTCAACTTTGTAGTCGTACTTATCTTATATTCCACACAAGTATCTTCCTCTCCACTTTGACTGGTATAAGTCCACCTCTACTTTCCACCTATAGAGGGTCATTAGATTTAGAATTTTCATCTCCTGACCTTAGGGCTACCGAGATTCCTTTGGACAACACAATTCATGAATTGCTGATAAGGGAGTCTAAGGTCAGGTTGACTCGACTACCTTCATGACCAGATAGACATAGGGTCTTACTACTTTAGGATGACAGAGCCATGATATCCTAACTAGCTATCTCTAGCAGATTAGAAGTACTCCACCTTGTTAGCATCTCCTTTGGATGTCGTATATGTCGATGTCCGCTTGAGCGCTGCAGGATTGTTTACAGCTTCCCGTAGCCTAGGACATCCTTTTGGACTATCCGGTACACACCTTGAGCATTGAACTAGGGTTAGTCTCAATTTAGCCCTACTTGAGAGAATTCATTGTGGAGCGATGTTAATTCTGACACGGGACATGTTTAATGTATATCCTAGTGTTTAGAGGCCATACTTTGTCTATTCGGAGTCTCCGGTGGTTAAGGGAACTTATCAAACTCTTTCACACACCTTTTGGAATAAGTTGGATATTAGACATATCTACTCGTGCGGGGGTCCGAGATGCCCGTTGGCACCAAAATGCCCAAATTAAAGCCTCCAAAATGTACATTTTTATTTATGGGGTCGTATTTTAGTGAAACGTAGTTTCTTGTATTTTTTGAATCTGTTAAAACAATCATACGTACATCCATCAAATGTAATTGAGTGGTAGTTTCTTGNGCCTCTTGCCAAATGATATTGATTGAATACCTCTGTCGGCCTAATTGATAGGCCGCCACCAGCCTGATCGATTTATTGACTATCTTTCGGTCGATTCAATTGATCAGCCGTCACCGACTTAATTGATCGATTGACCATCTTTCATCGACTTGATTGATCGACCACCACTAGCCTGATTGCTCAATCGACCACATTCTATTGACTTGATGGATTGGTCGCCTCCAACCTTGTCGATGTTTGTATCAAAAGTAAGGTATGGTCACATCTTCCGAGGAACCTGACAGGTGGAACCGCGTGACGAAGACCGTGAGCGGCTTGCTCATGTCTTTTTTTTAATTCTATTTCTATATTTGATGCATAGCATTAGGATTAGACGTGTATATGTGGTGCCTAACCACCTACTTTTTCCTGGGATATATTGTCGACCTAAAAACACTCAACATTTTATTATTTATATTTAGCTTGTTTATATTGTGCTGTGTGATAATATTTTCTTGTTCTTGCTTTATGGTTTGTCTAGGTTCATCGGGAATGTAAGTTAGGACCTCCAAAAACCTAAAATTATAATTTTTATACAAAAGCTTAATAAAAAATAATTGATATTAGTTAAAATTTTGATTTTAAACTTCTCAACTTTTCAAAACATGTTTTTCCTTTTCTCCATGACCTCGAGCTGATTTAAAATAGTTTGCATAACATGAATAAAACCAAAGTCATTCCCAATAGGGCTTCAACATTACGACTTGCTAGCTAGCCACATCATATCTTCATGTATCGAGGAGAAGTATTAGTGCTCCTTCAACCTGCCTGGCAAAGCATAAGATTCCTACTTAGGTGATTGTCTAGCGTGCTTAAGGTGTTAGAAGCTTTCTCGACCCAAAAAGGGTATAAGTCATGTATGAGAGCATCCCAACTTTGTTATCGTACTTATCTTATATTCCACACAAGTATCTTTCTCTCCATTTTGACTGGTATAAGTCTCACCTCTACTTTCCACCTATAGAGGGTATTGGATTTAGAATTTTCATCTCCTGACCTTAGGGCTACCGAGATTTCTTTGGACAACACAATTCATGAATTGCTAATAAGGGTGTCTAAGGTCAAGTTGACTCGACTACATTTACGACCATGTAGACTTAGGGTCTTACTACTTTGGGATGACGGAGCCATGATATCCTAACTAGCTATCTTTAGCAGATTAGAAGTACTCCATCTTGTTAGCATCTCCTTTGGATGTCGTATATGTTAATTTCCGCTTGAGCGGAGCGCTGCAGGATTGTTTACAGCTTCTTGTAGCCTAGGACATCCTTCCGGACTACCCGGTACACGCCTCGAGCACTGAACTAGGGTTAGTCTCAATTTAGCCCTACCTGAGAGAATTCACTGTGGGGCGGTGTTAATTCTGACACGGGACATGTTTAATGTCTATCCTAGTGTTTAGAGGCCATACTTTGTCTATTCGGAGTCTCCGGTGGTTAAGGGGAGTTATCAAACTCTTTCACACACCTTTTGCAATAAGTTGGATATTAGACCTATCAACTCGTGCGGGGGTCCGAGATGTCTGTTGGCACCAAAATACCCAAATTAAAGCCTCCAAAATGTACATTTTGACTTGTGGTGTCGTATTTTAGTGACACGTAATTTCTTGTAGCTTCTGAATATGTTTAAACAATCATACATACATCCAGGAGAAAATTTGAATTTTAGACCATCAGGGCCATACCAAACCTTGAACGGTGATTTTCGCCCTACATGGCGCACCCTGAGTCAGCCCAGTTGTGAGGAAGTCTATTTTCAGTCCTTTACGTTAGTAGTCCTCCCTAAACCCTAAACACCACCCATGGATGTATAGGTGCCCAAAACGAGCGCCCAACACCAGCTATGGCGCCTATGCACCCAAGCAATGTTGACTCAAAATCGCCAAATCAAATGTAGCTATGGCGCCTATGCACCCAAGCTATGCCCGCCTGATCCTTGGCGCATATGCTGCCACACCCCTTCTCTCCGGTAAATGTCGTTCTTTCAGCCCTTTTCAACTTAGCTATAATGTACCATTAAGGCTAACTTTTGCATGATTCCCATGAAGCTTATGAAAATGATCAAGGCAAGTTAAGAGAGATCTTATCAACCGTTTGCCTTTTCTCTTACGGCCTGGAGTCTTCTGTTGCCTGTGTCAAGCTGGTGAATCGGCCAGAGCCCAGTGCATGCGATAGGAAATTTTGATGTATCGACAATCCAAAAAAAGAAAGGGAATAGCTCATTTGGGGGGATCCCCCACTATTTTCAAATGGAGAACAGACAGTCTGAGGAGCTTGGGAGCGGTTTTCCTAGAGAAAGAACTTACGAATTAGGCTATATGCATGTAAATTTTTCGTAAATTCTCATGTTCTTTAAACAAGCTAGACAAATTAATAAAATTTTGACATAAAATCATATAAATTTCCAATAAATATGCCAAATTGCAGGGACTTCTATGATTTTTTCTCTATATTAAGTAGAAATAAGGTTATATAATTCAAATTTTATGACCTCATGCAAATAATACAATCAGATGATTAGAAGAATAAAACAATGAAGAATGTATTATAGATGGAAAATTAATGGTGTAATAAGAAAAATATGAATAATATATATAATTTAAAATAAAAGAGCGTTTGGCCGGCAAATTCATCTGAGCAGACTTATACATACATACCTCTCAATTCTTATGTATTTATATATCATACCCAGGTTTGTGAAACCATTTTATTCCATAAAATTAGTCGTTATAGATGAGTGGTGCCCACAAAAAAAAAAAAAAAATCTTCTTTTTCCAACATGAAGTCATCTTATTTATAAAAGATATGAGGGGCAAAAGATACAAACATTACATATTTGGCTATGATTTGAAGAGATGAGCAAACGACATTAGTATCATTTATTTGAACAGTTTGGTTGTCTTGAGATTGATGTAAACTTTCATGACCATGTTTTTTTGTCTTGGTGAGAAATTAAGTAGCTTATATGTGAATTTTTTTAAGATGATGGTTGCTTTAGCGTGACTATCCGGCTGGTCAAATGAGAGAGTTAGTCAAGCAAGTGAAATCAGGTGGCCAAGGGAGAGAGTTTGGCCGGTTGACTGAAGTGATGTGGCCGAGTGAGAGAGATTGGTCGGTCGACTAAGATGACCAACTACTAAATTGCCTCAAGATCAGTACAAACCANATATATATATATATATATATATATATGCATATCTAGCAAACAAAGTTTATTTTTTACATTTATACCTTCCAAATCTTTCATATCACATAAAAATATCACTATTATAACTTTTTAAAATGAGAAATTCCTCATTTCATGCGTAGATAAGATAAGAGTATATGTAAAAATTGAAATTTTGGAATAAGATAGGTAAATACATAAGAATTGATGCAAACATGAAATTGTTATGATCAGATACGAATCTCGATGCATTTTGAATAAAAAAATTTTCAAATTAAAATTCGGGATCTTCTAAGTTTTTTCTTCAACAAATTTATACTTAAATTAAGGAGTTTGATAGCGCAAGCTTAATGACACTGAAATTTATCTAATCCAAGTCCAAGTAAGTTAAGATCAAATACTTGAGGTGTTATCAAAGGGCTTTAGCATTATGGTATATCAATTGATATGTCAAATGATCTCCTCGAGGGTCACGATGAGAGGATCTACGAGTCTAAAATCATTCAATTTTGAGATTGTTCAGGCGCTTAAAAGGTGAAAAAAGATGACATATGATTAGGACAACCAATGCGGATCATCTGATAGAGTTTTTTGAGATTCTAGCTAATTTTACTAAAATTTTCATCTCAAAAATAATAATAGATTCAAATTATTCACTTGACAAAGGTAGAGAAGGGAAGAGTGAGCCAATAATTAAAGTAGAAATCATGATAAGAAATATAAAATCAACAATTTTTATCAATTGTTGATCACCCAACGGTTGTTGCAGCCAAAATATCATGCAAGCCCCCCTCCCCGCGCATCACCATCATCCACCACCTTTGTTTCAGTATCATCATTGTCTGACCACCACCACCACCACCACTGATCCACCGTAGTCTGGCCACCAGAATCACCTTCACCTAGACACCGCATCACCATCACCTAGTTGTTGTTGTATTAAACTATTACTACCACCATCACCCGGATAATGCTATCGGCAAACCATTGTCTCTTAACAGTGTTGTCAGACCATCACCATTCACCACTATCTTCTTATCACAATCGCATTATTGCTACCGTTGTTAGACCCTTTTCACCTAGCCGACGCCATTAGACCACAACCACTAAAATTGGACCATCATTGCTCAGCCGGCACCATCATTGTCGATGTCTTCGTGAGGCCATCACTGCGATCATCGGATCACCATCATTGCTTGGTTTCCATTACTACTACTGGACATCCATCGATGAACCGTCACCATGGCGTCACTATCGCNAAAGTCCTATGGCTAGACCTAGGCTACTAAAGAAGTTTTCTAGACCTCAACCAAAAGTGAGGTCAACACGACAGTAGTGAATGATGATGATGAATTCAAAATTTGTCCGGGAGACACGCCTAAGGGATAGAACGAGAAAGGGAGGAAAAGAGCTGAGAGAGTATCGTGATGAACAGTAAATTCGTTTAACATTTATTCATAATATGAGTCCTTATTTATATGAATGTGGGTTGTAAGATTATATTATGTACCCCTAATAAAGTAGGTACAACATGGGATATTTTTGGTCAATACATAATTACAAGGTCGGGAGCTTGAGATGGCGCCCGACTGTATTTTGAGTCGGGTTGTCACACACCGGGAACATGAGGAAATGACCGACCTGGTCATTACTCGGGCAGCTATGACCGAGGGTGGACTGGGAGGTCCTCCCTTTCTGCTTTAGATTGAGCAATAATGGGGGATTCGTCCACGTGAGATTTGTACCAAAAACTCTTTCAGAGAATGACCAAGTTCTATCTATTTTAGGACTATTTCTCTCCCGGCATGCAGGAGCCAACCAGATAAATATATGCCCTTGAACTGGTTAACTTGCAACACATATGAGCCATGTCTGGAGAGAGAGGAGCTTATAGCAGCACCTGCAAGAAAGGATTTGCATATAAATTAAGACATTGATCCCCCTTATTAAACCTCTATGTGTGTGTGTGTATTTAGGCATGAATCTCAACAAGAAGATCAACCTAATACACTATTGCACATGTTCACACTCAGAAAACACATAAATGCACAAGCAAAGTGATGTTTTGACTAGGGCAACCAAACCAGCAAAGAACAATAGTCAGACATCAAAAGAGACTACCTAGCATCCTAATTCTAGCCTAGCACACCATATAACAAAAAGAGTCTTAATCATCATCTAAGTGTATAGGGTAAAGTTTCTAGGCATGTATGACTTAGTAGGGTCGTCACACCGGCCCCTTCCTAAAGATCTAAGGGATCTAACAAACAACTCCCAAGATGGATTTTAAAGAGAGTTGGCCTTGCAAATGACCTAGTTCGCTATTTGCATAATTTTACAATTATGATGGATATCATAAGTAGAAAAAAAATTAATTTTTTTATTATTTTAAAATAGGGCCATTAAATGTAGATCTATAACATGCAAGATGACATAAGTTAGATCTCTTGGATCCTTAACACAATCATATATGTGTTGATCCTGATGCTTTGACTTACATTGTTCTCCGTGAGCTACCCGACAAATAATGATTGTTAAAGCATCGCGACCGACACAGGGTCACTCACCTACCAAATCTGACTCGCTACCAAAGCATGCAGGCAAATGCAAATGCAAGTAGGCACAACACAAGGTTCAACATTGTGGTTACTCAAAAAGAGTTTGAGCAAACATGATGAAGATCACCGGGCAACCCACAAATGACAGAACTCAAATGCAAATATGTTGTACACTCAATGGGTAGAAAGGCTCTAAGGCATAACCAAAATTGAGCATACAACGTGAAAAAGGCTTGTGACATTCAAGTATGACACCACAAGAGATGTGGCGGTATGTCCTCCGTATAAGAAATTCACACACCAACGGACTAACATTGCTAGCCACCATTCACCACAAAATGTGAATATCAAACCACACACACACACAGTGGCATATGGGTGCGATGATAACACAAGTGCTGATGCGTATTGAGGCACCAAATATAGAAACGTGTCAAAACCAAAAGGATTTAAATTTTCATCATGCAATTGACTTTATCATATATCATAACATTCAAAAGGAAAAAAAAAAACAAAAATCTAATTTTCTTGCACATACAAGTATGAACTCAAACACGTCATATGGGGAATGCAAAGAATGCAAGTGCAAATGCAAAGCACACAAATATACAAGTGAAGTTGGCCATTCACCTCCTCGGGTCAATCGAGGGGGTCAACCAATTGTCAAGGTCAATGGAGTTTACTGGGCCAGGGCGGCCAACTGAACCAAAGTAATCAGTTAACTTGGCTGAGATAGAAGTTGGACCTAAATGGTTGGTCAATCAGGCTAGGGCGACTAGTCGGGCCTAAATGGTCGGTCGCTCAACCGGGCCAGGGTGACCAATCGGACCTAATTGGTCTGTCGACTGAGCTGAGGCTACCGGTTGGACCAACACGTTACACACATGATGAAAAATGTAGAGACATTCATCATGCAAAGAGTACGATGCAATGCAATGCAAATGCTAATGCCCGATAATGAGCCATACCCATCCTAGCGCTCTGACATAGGTACCTAAGTTTCAATGAATGGATGAGCGACATAGCCACCTCCAACTTTGCTGAAGCGTGTGGGAAATTTTAGCCTCTGATTCCTCGAAGGAGAAATTATGGATCATTTGTATGATGAACTAGATACAAAGCTTTTTTCATCCTTCAAATCCTAAGTGTTTTAACCTCTTCAGTGAAGGTTGGAACCTCTAAAATTAGGGAAAGAAGATTACAATCGTTTAGGGTTTGGACTAAGGCTATTTCAAGCAAATACATTCAAATATGTAGGAGATTATCCACAAAGGAACCCTATTCTAATGGATTTCCCTAAGAAAACAACAACCTAGGCCTAATCATTTTCTTAAGACAATCCTAAGGCTAGCTAAGGAAAAGAAAATTAAAGGGAACAAGTGTATCACCTACGCAAAGTTTGATGACATCCTCGTTTGTAAAGATGATACCTTCCTCAAGTAGGAGAGATGATGGTCGGATTCTTTCCTCAATGTAGAGAGGAATCTATATTTAAATGGAGACAAAGCGTAGACTATCTTGAGCTATGCAAGTGAACACCCTACACTAGTGACATAAAAAATTAATGCCAACAGACAAACAACATCTATCAAAACTATGATCATCTCCATGGCTGCCCAAGTGAAGGTCTCCCAATGAGTATAGAGGATTCAGATCAGCAGGTCCCTGTGTACTACATCAGAACTCTCCCTAATTAAAAAAACTTTACCAGACTCCTCTTAGTCGGTCGCGGGCTCCCAGAGAAAGATCAAACTGGTCTCGAGACCCCCTTCCATCTGGATCTGAATGTCAAGTGGCTTGTGATCGACACTGGTGATCGCTCAAAGGTAGCAGCTCCTCAATTGCTCCAAGTTTCCTTAAACCGTCATTATCTCCCCATATCCAAAAATTTCAAATCCACGTGGAAAGTTGAAATCACCGCTTAGTAGCTATTTAATAATGGCCGACCAAAGATTGCATTGTAAGTCGGTGGGAATTTTAATAATGGTCGACCAGAAAGTCTTCCGTGCTAATGAACTATTTTTCTCACTCACCACACAAGATGGCCAAAGCAATCACACCCAATGCTTCTTTTTTTCACTAGAGAAGTCGAATAGTATACCGACCAGTGTTGCTAACTGATCGGTTTTAAGCTCCATCTTGACAAACACTATTTTGAATAGAATGTTTACCAAAATTCTAGTGTCGACTAGGATACTACCACGTGGTAGTTGCTTATAAGTGTTATAACGACGATTGCATTGTTGTACAAGTTACCCTTTGGTGGGAGATCTGCATCTATAAAATTGTTTGGAGGATGAGTATGAGCGTAAGAGGCAATGGAACATACCTCCCTCAATCGACGCCTCTTCAGACTAGACTGTCAAGATGACTCTCTACTTCCCATGAAGATAACTAGAATGATCCCAGCCAGGTGCATCTCATTTGGTCAGACAGGTCCATCTGCGGGCTCCTCGGGTGCGGCCTTCACGTATCACCGTATGTTCCCTCCCACAACAACGAACTCGTTTAATTTTCCAGTCTTGATGAGCCCCTCCACCAAATTACTGACATTGCGACACTCCTCCATGTCATGCACATGGTCTCAGTGGTAAGCACAATACTTGTTTCGTTTCTGAAGGGCTAGTGCAGTTTCAGCGGAGGGTCCATCTTGAAATAATCCTTATTTTGAATGGCTTGGACTAACTCGACCATTGACACATTCAGGGGTGTTGAATCCTACATCCCTCGATATACATGCAGTTGCTCATAGCACCGAGTTGACCGTTAGTTAGAATGGTACCTCTGATCCTTGTTGCTCTAGTTACTCCCTCGGTTTTCCTAGGACCGAGGGTTATCATTCTGCCAAACGTCAAGGGCTCAATCGACCTTCAAGTTTTTCTCATCGTTTTAATCCTTTGGCTTCTACAGCCGATGGTTAGATGACTCTGGTTTAGTCTTCGAGTAGTCCATAAGGTCTTGCTCGACAACGACATGATCGTTAGCTATTTCTAAGACCTCAGCGAAGGATCTTGGCTTGAGAACGTTCAAGTCATACCTGAATTGCCTGCTACAAATTCCCTGCTTTAAGGCAGTCCGGGAGACGCAAGGCTTCAGGTACTTACTTCCAGCATTTTCTTCTAGAAGTGAGTGATGTAAGCCCACAGGCTTTCATTATCTCCATTCTTAATCTAGAGCAGAGCCTCAACATCCCTCCTTATCTAAAAGAGTCTCTTGAATTCACAGAAGAATGAAATGATCCCATTCGGTAGGCTATTGAACCACCAAAGAACCGCCTCCTTTAGCGTGATAAAAAAAGCCAACACTTTATCGCGTTGTCAATCTACAAGACTCCAACTGACGATTTGAAAGAAGTCATATGATTGATTGGGTCACTTTTCTACTTGTAAGGATCCAAATGAAGAATTTTTAGCTTCTGTGGGGGTATAGTCTCAAGGATATATCGAGAAAATGCTCTACTTGCAATCGACCGGTTGGGTGCTCCCCTTCATTATGCCTGATGCTTGACCATCAACGTAGATCATGCACTGTGAGCGTGTTGGGAGTCCCCTTGCCCTTCAATCAGTTGATCGTCAGCATGACCGTTGGGCACTGGTGGATTCTTGAAAGGAACCTTTGTGAGCAAGTTCCCCGTGGCTCTCGCTCCATTGACATCGTATGTCGGTCAACTCAACCGAGCAATCGGTCGCCAGATGTGCTGGTTCAGATTATGCTTCTTGGTCCGAGACTTCAATTGTTCGGTCATCATTTTTAGCCGCTCGTTCCCTTTGAGATCCGTGCAGACAGTTTTGGTACATACAATACTAATATATTTTTTTTTAAAATCTTAGTTGCATTTTACATTCTTTCATACATATTAATTTTTTTAGCTAGGAACTTTTTTCTATAGTAGATAAATAATTTGTATTGATTTGTTTATTTATTGATTGGATATTTATGTTGAAGCAATCAATTTTATGAAGATATCTGACCGAACAAATAATAAATATTTATTGTTAAATGTCGCGCTCAAATTTATTTTTAATAAATTATGATTCAACTTCGGTATTGAATTCTTTCAACGTCGTTTAAGATATTTATGCAAATTGGTACATTTGAAGGAGGTCTCATAATTATGAAATATGAAGTTTCTTGAGCTTTTGAGATGCAATGGACACAACTAAGAAGGGGCATTTACATACATGCCACACAATTCTTATGAATTTGTATGTTTCACGCTTTACCTTTCATATTTATGTAAATAGCACTCAAATTTTTTATATCACATAAAAATAACATTATTATCAAATTTTAAAGAGAAATACACATTTTCATGCATAGATTTAAAGCACAAAATACTATATATATATACATGTCAATATGAAAGTTTAAGTGTGAGAAATGTAAATACATATGAATTATGTGATACTTATGTAAACTTTCTTTTTTTTTTTGTATATTTACATAGGAAATGTGCCAGTGATGGTCCTGATGAGATCCAACACTCTAGGTGGAAGAAAGTACAACAAAAGAGGGCTCACCGCCAAAAGATCACGAGGCCCACTATCTAATCGGATGCAATCGTATAAGCTAAATCAAGCAAAGAAAAATCGACCAAGTCACGAAGATTATGGAATGACCCGAACCTGAACCCATCATACTAAAACAAGATAGGAATCTAAGACAACCACTATAAAAAAAGTAAAGTGAAGGCATTGTTCTACCTCTCGATAGATCCAATCCGAGGAAAGAATCTAGTTCCTTGGCATCACCTGTCATCCCACGGACGTCTCAGAGGATCGTTTATCAGGAACCAAAAATTGGCCATACAACCAATCCCCACAATCATCTAAAAGGATCTCTTCTTCAAGGAATAAGCTATCTATCGAGTTACAGTGATTCATCTTTTCCACAATTTCCTAGTCTCGTTTTACTGAGAGGAGCTCCATATTTAGAGATTTAAAAGTCGAACGTCTGCTAGATCAGTCGATTGGTGAAGTTCAGCTGATTGAGTCAGTCATGCCAACTGAGTCAGTCATGCAGACTAGAAGCTAATCGAATCCAGCCGACCAACTATGCCAACTAAGTAACATGGACTGAACCGGCCTTGCCAAGCTGAAGTCATGCTAAGCCCAGCCAACCAAGTCATAGAGCATTCGAGTTATAGGCTTGCATATGTAAAACACCTAAAATATTTGCAACGGCCCAACTAAAAAAGAGGCGGAAATGTAATATCACAAATTGCGCCCTCTACATTATAAATAGAGAGATCATTTTATGAAAAAAGATTAATAGACAATGTGTTTTACTATTCTTTGCACTCTCTGTCCCTCTATCTCTCTTTTCTTATGCTCTTACCCTTGAGGCGTGAGTCACATACAAATCAGGATTCAACAAATTTATTAATCTTACTATGGAGTACACAACCTGAAGCAACTCAGAGTTACCGAATCATATCTTCAATTCTCTTCAAAATTAATCAAGTTGGAGCAAAAGAAACTTCAAGACAATGTAATGGCCCAAAAAAAAAATTTTAATTATAGTGATGAAATTATGGATAATGAAATTAAGAAAAGGTGGATTACATATACCCCACACAATTATTATGTAACCTAAATTTTAATATTGTTGAATCAAAATCTATCCTACGAGGCATACCTAAGGATTGGAGTAGTAGGGACCTTGAAGAAGAAGAAGAAAAAGAAAGACAGAGTAGAAAAAAAATATAAAATAACACACATAGATTTATCCCATAGGGAGAAACTAGGATGTTTCCGAGCTCTTTGACAACTTTTATGTATAAAAAATAACAGTTACATTGAGAAGGAAAGGGAGTTATTCCTACATAAGAAAAGTCAAGAGAGAATAGCCCCATTTCTATATGTCACGAGCTCCCTATTTATAGAAGAATGAGTGACAAAGTCTAAAATTATATGTTTGTCCTTACTTTAATGAGAGAGTTACATATTATTATGATTTTTTATATTAATGCCCCCCCCCAGAGAGAGTTATTCCTACATGAGAAAAGTCAAGAGAGAATAACCCCATTTCTATGTCATGGGCTCCCTATTTATAGAAGAATGAGTGACCAAGTCTAAAATTACATATTTGTCCTTACTTTAATGAGAGAATTACATATTATTATGATTTTTTTTTAGTAATGCGACCCCCCCCACCCACCCACTTATAGCCTTTGAGAGAGCGTCATTTTAGTCATTTGACAAATAACTTTTGTAACCACTTGGTCAAACGACCCCATGTTGATCCCAGTTGATTATATATAATTTTCTTAATGATTTTAGGTCCTTAATAAAATATGAATTAAGCGAGTTTAGCTTTGTTGGATTCCTCTTGTCGAGATGCTCAATTTGAATATAAATATGTTAAATTTGAAGTTCATTTGACCATTCAATTGACGATATAAAACCTCCAAAAATATTTTATTAGCTTCATTTAAGTTTAAGTGAATTTGGATCGAATCAATTTTGGTATGTTCTAGTTGTCTTGCCAAGACGGTCAGTTTGACTACGAGCTGGATGAAAACAGGGCCCCAGATGAACTTGAATTCGAATTTGGAAGGTTTCTGCTCAAAAAGTGACTCGAGGTTTGTGTCAGATATTAAAAATTTATTGATTAAGCATCATGTATATGTGTACTTCACTTTAATTAATAATAATTGAGATATCGGTAAAAATTCATATGATCGGGCTCGAATCTTGATATGCTTGACTAAGAATTTCAAGTGTCGAATTCGTGATCACTCAAACTCTGATATTAAACTATTTATATGGAAATTGAAAATTTCTACAATATAAACTCAACGACACCAAAAGTGATTCAATCTTAATTGAACTTTGCTGAAAACAAACACTTAGAGCAAAATTAGAAGTTTTGAAGGATTAATTACAAATTCAAATGATGCTAGAATATGACATGTTTGTAGTCTAATTGAGTGATTTAACGAGAGGAATCCAATAAGCTCAAAATCATTTAATTTTGAGGTCGTTAATGCACTTAAAATTTTAAGGAATGACATACAATTAAAGGAATCAACACAGACTGTTTGTTCAATAAGAAGTTTTTAGATTTTGGCTAAAATTATAAAAATATCATTCATAAAAATTTTAAATAGATCGTCAATCTACATTGAAATAAAAGAGAAGTAGGAGAGAGAGCAAAGAATAAAATCTGATATGAAGAAAAGAGCTTGAAATCAACTTCCACCAATAATCATTAACCATCATCTGTGATTGTTGTGGCCTAAATACAATTATAATTGATCTAGTCATTGTCATTAGACAAACTCTATTATAACAACAAAATGATAAACAGGTGTAGTAATTTTTTATTCTCTAAGTGTGCAATTTTTAACTTCAGTATATAGCTGACTATTTTGATTGGGTGAAGCCACATATTTTTTTCACCTTTTTAAGTTTGGTAAAAAGTTTATTGGCTCCTATTGTTGGCACCATTTTTGGAGGTCGAGCCTATAGGATGATATTTTACTCTTCCGGAGTACCCGATGGCTCACAAACTTCCAGTTCAGTGCCCATAGTGCATTGTACATCAATATGGATGTTTTAGTCCTGACAATCCCACGCTTAAGTTCCAGCGCGCTTGTGCCTACCTTAGGTCCAGCGCGCTTGTGCCTACCTTAGGTCCAGCACACCCGTACAAGGTTCGTGTTGGTTCCGAGTTGAGAAACAGAGAGCATGGAAAACCCGTGGCTGATTCGAGGGTTTTTGGAGAGAGGTGGAGCACTCTTGGCTCTTGGAGAAGCTCTTCCGAGGTTTTCTCTGCGTTTCCCTTCATTTTCTTCTTCTTTTCCTATCTATTTCCTTCCTTCTCTTCCTCCTTTTTTCTACTTCCATTTCATCCTCTTGAGAGGTGAGTGAGTGGAGGAGTTTCTTTAGAGAATCCTGAGCTCCTTGACCAAAGGAAAGCTTCATCATTACTTAGCGTGAAAGGGGCTTGGAGCAAGCCTAAGGAAGGCTACTTTAACCTTCATGTAGGTGAGAAAACCTCTAATCGTTTGTTCTTTTATCATCTATCAAGTGCTCCTAGGTTTGGTGTTAGGTTCTATGTTATAGGAAGCCCCATAAGTTAGGTTGCTTGTTTTCTTTTGATCCCCAACGAATCCATGAGTTAATCCCCTAAGCTTAGTTCCAAAACACTATATAGCCAAGATTATAGCAATCTCACAATTATTTTGGCACCTTCCCCCTTTTGATGAAAGAGGTGAGATCCTTTAAACCTAGAGAATGAAGAGGCTCATTCCTTCAATCCCTAAGTTATAAAAACTCTCATATGGAAAAGCCCTCATTTCATAAAGATTTTCCTGCAAGTGAGCAGTTTTCATGGTTTAGCTAAGCAACCAGAGGTAAGCCTTTTATCGCCTCGTACGAATAAGATGATTAGACACGCTTCTCTATCACCTACCCTGGGGTCCTCATGAGATTGCTAGGATCAGTCTAATTTCAATGTCAGATTTGATTGGGTCTCATCTTTACATGTGTACACATCTATGTTGTGTGCACCGCATGGTTTCAAAATGTGCATTAAAATATCTCTTTTGCATGTGTTGTTGATTGGCGGCTTACAACGTCCAACTCGATTGACTATCCAATCCATCGTCTTGATCGGTTGGTTGCCTTTGGCCTGATCATATAAATTGACCATATCCATCAACTCAATCGATAGGACATTTTCGGCTTGATCGTATCAATCGCGCACCACTTCCTTTGATACGATCAATTAATTTTCTATGACCTGATCGTATCAATCAAAACTTCCATTGAGTCGATCGATCGATCGCCTTCGGCTCAATGNCCTTTCCTCTTATAGCCTTTGAGAGAGGGTCATTTTGGTCATCTGGCAAATAACTTTGTAACCACTTGGTCGAACGACCCATATTGATCCCAGTTGATTATATATATATTTTTAATGATTTGAGGTCCTTAATAAAATATGAATTAAGCGAGCTTAGATTCGCTGGATTTCTATTGTCAAAATGCTCAATTTGAATATAAATATGTTAAATTTGAAGTTCATTTGACCATTCAATTGATGATATAAAACCTTCAAAAATGCTTTATTAGCTTGATTTAAGTTTAAGTGAATTTGGATCGAATCAATTTTGGTATGTTCGAGTTGTCTTGCCAAGACGGTAAGTTTGACTATAAGCTAGATGAAAACAGGCCCCAGATGAACTTGAATTCAAATTTGGAAGGTTTCTGCTCAAAAGTGACTCGAGGTTCGTGTCAGATATTAAAAATTTATTGATTAAGCATCATGTTTATGTGTACTTCACTTTAATTAATAATAATTGAGATATCACTAAAATTCATACAATCGGGCTTGAATCTTGATATGCTTGACTAAGAATTTCAAGAGTCGAATTCGTGATCACTCAAGCTCTGATATTAATCTATTTATAAGGAAATTGAAAATTTCTACAATATAAACTCAACGACACCAATAGTGATTCAATCTTAATTGAACTTCGCTGAAATCAAGCACTTAGAAGAAAATTAGAAGTTTTGAAGCATTAATTACAAATTCAAATGATGCTAGAATATCGCATGTTTGTAGTCCAATCGAGTGATTTAACGAGAGGAATCCAATAAGCTCAAAATCATTTAATTTTGAGGTCGTTAATACACTTAAAATTTTAAGGAATGACATACAATTAAAGGAATCAACACAGACTGTCTGTTCAATAAGAAGTTTTTAGATTTTGGCTAAAATTATAAAAATATCATTCACAAAAATTTTAAATAGATCATCAATCTACACTGAAATAAGAGAAGAAGGAGAGAGAGCAAAGAATAAAATCTGATATGAAGAAAAGAGCTTGAAATCAACTTCCACCAATAATCATTAACCATCATCTGTGATTGTTGTGGCCTAAATACAATTATAATTGATCTAGTCATTGTCATTAAACAAACTCTATTATAACAACAAAATGATAAACAAGTGTTGTAATTTTTTTTTCTCTAAGAGTGCAATTTTTAATTGTAGTATATAGCTGACTATTTTGATTGGGTGAACCCAAATATTTTTTCACCTTCTTAAGTTACATAAAAAGATTATTGGCTCCTATTGTTGGCACCATTTTTGGATGTCAAGCCTATAAGATGATATTTCACTCTTCCAGAGTACCCCATGGCTCACAAACATCCAGTTGAGTGCCCACAGTGCATTGTACATCAATATGGATGTTCTAGTCCTGACATACTCCCGCTTAAGTTCCAGTGCGTTTGTGCCTGCCTTAGGTCCAGCGCACCCGTACCTGGGCCGCGTTGGTTTCGAGTTGAGAAACAGAGAGCATGGGAAACCCGTGGCAGCTTCGAGAGTTTTTTGAGAGAGGGGGAGCACTCTTGGCTCTTGGAGAAGTTCTTCCGAGGTTTACTCCGTGTTTCCCTTCATTTTCTTCTTCTTTTCCTATATATTTCCTACGTTTCCCTTAATTGTCTTCTTCTTTTCCTATATATTTCCTACCTTCTCTTCCTACTTTTTTTTACTTTCATTTCATCCTCTTGAGATTTAGTGGAGGAGTTTCTTTAGAGAATCCTGAGCTCCTTGACCAAAAGGAAAGCTTCATCATCACTTAGCTTGAAAGGGGCTTGGAACAAGCTTAAGGAAGGCTACTTTAACCTTCACGTAGGTGAGAAAACCTCTAATCTTTTGTTCTTTTATCCTTTATCAAGTGCTCCTAGGTTTGATGTTAGAGATATTAAGATTAGGTTCTATGTTATAGGAAGCCCCATAAGTCAGGTTGCTTGTTTTCTTATGATCCCCAACAAATCCATGAGTGAATCCCCTAAGTTTAGCTCCAAAACACTATATAGCCAAGATTATAGCAATCTCACAATTATTTTGGCACCTTCCCCCTTTTGATGAAAGAGGTGAGATCCTTTAAACCTAGAGAATGAAGAAGCTCATTCCTTCAATCCCTAAGTTATGAAAACCCTCATATGGAAAAGCCCTCAATTCATAAAGATTTTCCTACAAGTGAGCAGTTTTCATGGTTTAGCTAAGCAACCAGAGGTAAGCCTTTTATCGCCTTGTGCGGATACGATGGTTAGCCACGCTTCTCTATCACCTACCTTGGGGTCCTCGTGAGATTGCTATGATGAGTCTGATTTCAATGTCAGATTTGATTGGGTCTCATCTTTACATGTTTACACATCTATGTTGTGTGCACCACATGGTTTCAAAATGTGCATTAAAATATCTCTTTTGCATGTGTTGTCGATCAGCGGCTTACAACATCCAGCTCGATTAACTATCCAATCCATTGCCTTGATTGATTGGTCGCCTTTGGCCTGAACATATAAATTGACCATATCCATCAACTCAATCGATAGGCCATTTTCGGCTCGATCGTACAAATCGACCACCACTTCATTTGATCCGATCAATTAATTTTCTATGACCTGATCGTATCAATAAAAAATTCCATTGAGTCGATCGATCGACCGCCTCTGGCTCAATGTTATTGCTCAACCACTTATGTCAACCCATTTAATCAGTCGCCTCTAGCCCGATCATATCGATCGACCACCTCCATCAAATTGATCGATTGGCGGCCTCCTGCCAAATGGTATTGATTGAATACCTCTGTCAACCTAATTGATAGGCCGCCACAGCCTGATCGATTTATCGACTATCTTTCGGTCGATTCAATTGAATCGATCATCTTTCATCGACTTGATTGATCGACCACCACTAGCCTGAATGATCAATCGACCACATTCCATTGACTTGATGGATTGGTCGCCTCCAACCTTGTCGGTGTTTGTATCAAAAAATATGGTATGGGCACATCTTCCGAGGAACCTGACAGGTGGAACCGCGTGACGAAAACCGTGAGCGGCTTGCTCATGTCTTGTTCCTTAATTCTACTTCTATATTTGATGCATGGCATTAGGATTAGACGTGTATATGTGGTGCCTAACCACCTACTTTTTCCTGGGATATATTGTCGACCTAACAACACTCAACCTTTTATTATTTATATTTAGCTTGTTTATATTGTGTTGTGTGATAATATTTTCTTGTTCTTGCTTTATGGTTTGTCTAGGTTCATCGAGAATGTAAGTTAAAACCTCTAAAAACCTAAAATTATAATTTTTATACAAAAGCTTAATAAAAAATAATTGATATTAATTAAAATTTTGATTTTAAACTTCTCAACTTTTCAAAACAAGGTTTTCCTTTCCTCCATGACCTCAAGCCGACTTTAAAATAGTTTGCATAACATGAATAAAACCCAAGTCATCCCTAATAGGGCTTCAACATTAGGACTTGCTAGCAACCACATCATATATTCATGTCTCGAGGAGAAGTATAAGTGGTCCTTCAACCTGCCTGGCCAAGTATAAGATTCCTACTTAGGTGGTTGTCTAGCGTGCTTAAGGTGTTAGAGGCTTTCCTGACCCAAAAAGGGTATAAGTCATTTATGAGAGCATCTCAACTTTGTAGTCGTACTTATCTTATATTCCACACAAGTATCTCCCTCTCCATTTTGACTGATATAAGTCCCACCTCTACTTTCCACCTATAGAGGGTCATTGGATTTAGAATTTTTATCTCCTGACCTTAGGGCTACCGAGATTCCTTTGGACAACACAATTCATGAATTGCTGATAAGGGGGTCTAAGGTCAGGTTGAATCGACTACCTTCACGACCAGGTAGACTTAGGGTCTTACTACATAGGGATGACGGAGCCAAGATACCCTAACTAGCTATCTCTAGCAGATTAGAAGTACTCCACCTTGTTAGCATCTCCTTTGGATGTCGTATATGTCAATGTCCGCTTGAGCGTTGCAGGATTGTTTACAGCTTCCCGTAGCCTAGGGCATTCTTCCAGGCTATCCGGTACACACCTTGAGCACTGAACTAGGGTTAGTCTCAATTTCGCCCTACCTGAGAGAATTCACCGTGGGGCGATGTTAATTTTGACACGGGACATGTTTAATGTCTATCCTAGTGTTTAGAGGTCATACTTTGTCTATTTGGAGTCTCCGGTGGTTAAGGGGAGTTATCAAACCCTTTCACACACCTTTTACAATAAGTTGGATATTAGACCTATCTGTTCGTGCGAGGGTCCGAGATGCCTGTTGGCACCAAAATACCCAAACTAAAGCCTCTAAAATGTACATTTTGATTTATGGGGTCATATTTTAGTGAGACGTAATTTTTTGTAGCTTCTGAATATGTTAAAACAATCATACATACATCCAAGAGAAAAATTGAATTTTAGACCATCAGGGCCATACCCGACCTTGAACGGTGATTTTCGCCCTACATGGCGCACCCTGGGTCCGCCCGGTTGTGAGGAAGACTATTTTTAGTCCTTTACGTTTTCTGGTGGTTCAGATACTCATAGTAGTCCTCCATCCACATATTGACGAAGAAAGGAAGAATAAAAAAAAATATTTTATTGGGTGGCGCATATGCGCCCCCGATGGATGTATAGGTGCCCAAAATGAGCGCCCAACACTAGTTATGGCGCCTATGCACCCAAGCAATGTTGACTCAAAAGCGTCAAATCAAGTGTTGCAGATCAAGCGAACAAGAGCATATGTGCATGCGCATATGCGCCCAAACCACTTCTCTCTGGTAAATGTCGTTGTTACAGCCCTTTTCAACTTAGCTATAATGAACCATTAAGGCTAAATTTTGCATGATTCCCATGAAGCTTATGAAAAGGATCAAGGCAAGTTAAGGGAGATCTTATCAACCGTTTGCCTTTTCTCTTGCGGCCTGGAGACTTCTGTTGCCTGTGTCAAGCTGGTGAATTGGCCAGAGCCCGGTGCATGCGAGAGGAAATTTTGATGTATCGACAAACCAATCAAAAGAAAGGGAATAGCTCATTTGGGGGGGTCCTCCACTATTTTCAAATGGAAAAGGGAGAGTTTGAGGAGCTTGGGAGCGGTTTTCCTAGAGAAAGAACTTACGAATTAGGTTTCATGCATGCAACTTTTTCGTAAATTCTCATGTTCTTTAGACGAGCTTCGTCTGCATAATGAAACCTCAGACAAATTAATAAAGTTTTGACATCAAATCTAATAATTATTTTTAAAACCATATAAATTTCCAATAAATATGCCAAATTGCAAGGACTTCTATGAATTTTTTCTCTATATTATGTAGAATTAAGGTAATATAATTCAAATTTTATGACCTTATGCAAATAATGCAATCAGATGATTAGAAGAATAAAACAATGAAGAATGATTTTTAGATGGAAAGTTAATGGTGTAATGAGAAAAAGAGGAATAATATATATAATTTAAAATAAAAGAGCGTTTGGCCAGCAAATTCATTTGAGCCGACTTATACATACATACCACTCAATTCTTATGTATTTATACATCTAACCCTTTAAACTTCAATTTTTGCATACAACAGACCTGACCTATACATGCGAAGGCGCATTTTACCTTTGAAAAAGTTAAAATGGTGGCNTGCAAGGACTTCTATGAATTTTTTCTCTATATTATGTAGAATTAAGGTAATATAATTCAAATTTTATGACCTCATGCAAATAATGCAATCAGATGATTAGAAGAATAAAACAATGAAGAATGATTTATAGATGGAAAGTAAATGGTGTAATGAGAAAAAAGAGGAATAATATATATAATTTAAAATAAAAGAGCGTTTGGCCAGCAGATTCATTTGAGCCGACTTATACATACATACCACTCAATTCTTATGTATTTATACATCGAACCCTTTAAACTTCAATTTTTGCATCCAACAGAACTGACCTGTACATGCGAAGGCGCATTTTAGCTTTGAAAAAGTTAAAATGGTGGTATTTTACTGTTTTATTAAAGATTTGGGTGGTATAAATTTAAAAAAAAAAACAAATTTTAGGTGTTCTATATGTAAATATATAAGAATTAAGTGGCATGTATTTAAATGCCCCTTTTTTTATTTTACTTATTTTTTTTTTTCAAATATAACCTTGATAGTTGTTTTCATGNAAACAAATTTTAGGTGTTCTATATGTAAATATATAAGAATTAAGTGGCATGTATTTAAATGCCCCTTTTTTTTATTTTACTTTTTTTTTTTTTTTCAAATATAACCTTGATAGTTGTTTTCATGAAGCTGAAACAACGCTCCATTTTAACGTTTTAAAGGAGACTTATTATTGACAACAAATGTTCTATAATGGGGTACGTAGATACATACATACGACCCAAACACTATTGTTGAATCCAAAACTGTCGGGTAGATCGTGATTCAGTAAAGGAGCGTTGGACCGGGGAGAGTTGATCGAGAGAGGGGAGACCAAGGCCCGTGAAACCATTTTATTCCATAAAATTAGACGTTATAGATGAGTGGTGCCCACAAAGAAAAATCTTCTTTTTATAAAAGATATGAGGGGCAAAAGATACAAACATTACATATTTGGCTATGATTTGAAGAGATGAACAAACAACATTTTAGTATCATTTATTTCAACAGTTGGGTTGTCTTGAGATTGATGCAAACTTTCATGATCATGTTTTTAAGTCTTGGTCTTGATGATATTTAATACATAAGAAATTAAGTAGCTTATATGTGAATTTCTTGAAGATGATGGTTGCTTTAGCGTGATTATCCGGCTGGTCAAATGAGAGAGTTAGTCANACATTTTAGTATCATTTATTTCAACAGTTGGGTTGTCTTGAGATTGATGCAAACTTTCATGATCATGTTTTTTTGTCTTGGTCTTGATGATATTTAATACATAAGAAATTAAGTAGCTTGTATGTGAATTTCTTGAAGATGATGGTTGCTTTAGCGTGACTATCCGGCTGGTCAAATGAGAGAGTTAGTCTGGCGAGTGAAATGAGGTGGCCAAGGGAGAGAGTCTGGTCGGTTGACTGAAGTGATGTGGCCGAGTGAGAGAGCTTAGTCGGTCGACTAAGGTGACCAACTACTAGATTGTCTTGAGATCAGTACAAACCATTTTTGAGTATACAACTATATATATGCATATCTAACAAACAAAGTTTAGTTTTTACATTTATACCAACCAAATCTTTCATATCACATAAAAATATCACTATTATAATGCATTTTGAGTAAAAAATCTTTCAAATTAAAATTCGGGACCTTCTTAGCTTTTCCTTCAACAAATTTATACTTAAATTAAGGAGTTCGATAACACAAGCTTAATGACATTGAAATTTATCTAATACAAGTCCAAGTAAGTTAAGGTCAAATACTTGAGGTGTTATCAAGGGCTTTAGCATTATGGTATATCAATTGATATGTCAAATGATCTCCTCGAGCATCTCGATGAGAGGATCTATGAGTCTAAAATAATTCAATTTTGAGATTATTTAAGCACTTAAAAGGTGAAAAAAGTTGACATATGATTAAGACAACCAGTAAGGATCATCTGATAAAGTGTTTTGAAATTCTAGCTAATTTTACTAAAATCTTCATCTCAAAAACAATAATAGATTCAAATTATTCACTTGAAGAAGGTAGAGAAGAGAAGAGTGTGCCAATAATTAAAGTATAAATCATGATAAGAAATATAAAATCAACAATTTCAATCAATTGTTGATCACCATCAACGGTTGTTGCAGCCAAAATATCATGCAAGCCCCCCTCCCCGCGCATCAGCATCATCCACCATCTTTGTTTCAGGATCATCATCGTCTGACCACCACCACCACCACCACCACCACTGGCCCACCGTAGTCTGGTTACTAGAATCACCATCACCTAGTTGTTGTTGTATTAAACTATTACTACCATCATCGCCCGGATAATGCTATCGGCAAACCATTGTCTCTCAACAGTGTTGTCAGACCATCACCATTCACCACCATCTTCTGATCACAATCGCATTATTGCTACCGTTGTTAGACCAATTTCACCTGGCCGACGCCACAAGACCACAACCACTATAATTGAACCGTCATTGCCTAGTCGACACCATCATTGTTGATGTCGTCGTGAGGCTCTCACAGCGATCATCGAATCACCATCATTGCTTGGTTTTCACTGTTACTACCGGGCCCCCATCGATGAACCGGCACCATGGCGTCACTGTCGCCTGGCTATCGCTATNTAAACAAAAATTTAAAGAGTCCTTAATGGCCTTCTGAACCCCTTTGTTCAAAGATGGTTGAACAACTAGTCCAGAAGTCCAAGGAGTTAGCTGTACTTCCCCAAAATAGAAATGGGTAAAGTATGACAACAGAAGAAGGGTAATTTGGTCCAAGAGAGACATGAACACATTACAGATGTGTGAAAATAATTTCTCTTGATTTGTATGGTGAGAAAAGCTAGTCCCCAGCAGAGTTACCAGAAGCTGTCAGTGCTATTTTGTGTTGGAGGACTTATGGGGTTGCTCATAAGAAGTTGTCGGTCACTGGAATCAAAATCCCGTTGCCCGCTTCAGAAGGACGTTGAAGTTTGGAAAATTATGAAATCAAACTAACCCCATATTTTTCATAGTTTAAATGAAAGAGTACTTTAGCTCAAACCATGTATTTATCCCAAAGGATAAACACAAGACTTGAGGATGAGGCTCGATCAAATAAACTAAAAAAAGTATGACATCCGTTTGGTCTGCGAAACCTTTATATTTGCCAACAAATCCCTCTATTTAATATAAAGAATTAAATAGGGTTTATATTTAGTTGGGTTCAAATATGCTTCCTATATGGGAAATCCCATATAATTAATTACATCTTAAATGACCAAAGTCACTTAAAAAGACTCGATAAAAATCGGAAAATATTATCTTCAAGGAGTTTCAAAGGAAAGGGCTTTTCAATAAGATCAGATGTAGAGGTGTGAAAGGGGATTGGTTCAAATTTGGTGCATTTTGCTGTAGAGGCCAAAGGAGGAAGAACTAGGGAATGTCATTGATCTAGAGGAGAACCTTGGTGACTTCCCAAGCTATCCTAATGTTTGGCTTCAGTTTTGAGGAGAAATATTTAGGTGTTTCATCCTGTCAATTTTATTAGTTAGGGCTTGCATTTGTGTGAAACTATCGATGTGAGGATTTAGGTCGTGATAGACGATAACCTTGGAATCCNTTTAAATTTCTAACTCCATTTTTTCTTTTTCCCCTCCCTTGCAGTATCAAATTTTGATTGAATTATTTCAGAACAGCTCTGAATTGATGACACCAGAATATGAGAAACTAACTCTAAGAGAAAACTTCTCTTAAGAAAATATTATCTAACTTATAATAAAACAAAAAAAATATTAATATACCGTGAACGAATTTTTTTTATTTAGCATGAATTTCAAGATATGATATGAATCTCAAATTAAAAATCATTCAGAACTTTGATTTCAGCAAGAAGCGTTTATACTCCAATTAAAAATCATCCAGAACTCTGATTTCAGCAAACATACAATTAAACCGACCGACTCAATGAGACAGACGCAGTGACATAAAAATTGACCAGATCTGAGTCAATCAACCCCAAATCGAGTTGTTAAAATATTTTTGGAAGTTTCTGGTGCCCAATTGGAAGGTCAAACATATTTCAAATCTAACAAGCTTATAATCAAATTAAGCATCTCGATGAGACGAATCCAAGTATCCAAGATCATTCAATTCTAACATCATTAAGGAGTTCAAATATCCACAAGATGTCCTCAATCAAGGGCATATCTATGGAATGTCTGATGTAGTAGCCTGAGTTCCATATTTTTTTTGCAGGGAGGCTTCTCCCAAACTCTATAAATATAGCCATACTTCTTCATGAAGAGGGACCTGAGCCTTGAATTGAAAGAAGAGCTAGGCTTGGAGTTGAATTGTAAAGAAGTAGAATTCTAGTGTTGTTTTGGACCAAAGACCCAACAATCGCTCGTCGGCTACTATAGACTACCCTCTACTTGTTGCAACAAATCCCTTGCGGAATCACGACGTACGCTACAAAAATATCAATGTACGTTGCGAAGTAACGATACACCCAACTGAGTAGTGCATTCTCCTAATTGTTGTGCAGTGCCCCATCTCAAGACAGTATAATAAAGTTCCAATAACCACTCTCAATTAGAATCACTTTGGGTCGTTGTGAACGAACATTGTACTTCGAGGACTGTGTGGTTATTTCTCGCCTGTGAGATAAGCGCACTCACGTGTTCATAATAATTCGTTCTGATCGGGTCATGCCCTCGTGGTTTTTCTTTTCCAGATTTTTTACTTAAAAACTTATGGTGTTTTACCTATTATTTCCATTATATGAATGATTGTTAGATTTTCGTGTAATATTATGATGCAAAATAATTACTTTTCNCGGTTGTTGCAGCCAAAATATCATGCAAGCCCCCCTCCCCGCGCATCAGCATCATCCACCATCTTTGTTTCATGATCATCATCGTCTGACCACCACCACCACCACCACCACCACTGGCCCACTGTAGTCTGGTTACTAGAATCACCATCACCTAGTTGTTGTTGTATTAAACTATTACTACCATCATCGCCCGGATAATGCTATCGACAAACCATTGTCTCTCAACAGTGTTGTCAGACCATCACCATTCACCACCATCTTCTAATCACGATCGCATTATTGCTACCGTTGTTAGACCATTTTCACCTGGCCGACGCCACAAGACCACAATCACTATAATTGAACCGTCATTGCCTAGTCGACACCATCATTGTTGATGTCGTCGTGAGGCCCTCACAGCGATCATCGAATCACCATCATTGCTTGGTTTTCACTGCTACTACCGGGCCCCCATCGATGAACCGGCACCATGGCGTCACTGTCGCCTGGCTATCGCTACTATTACTGATTGACCACTAATATCTAGTCACCACCACCGTCAATGATGCTGAATTCAATTCTCCACCACACAACCCCATTTTCAGTCTTTTATTGTC
Organism: Phalaenopsis hybrid cultivar; assembly: GCA_002079205.1. Classification (NCBI taxonomy): domain Eukaryota; kingdom Viridiplantae; phylum Streptophyta; class Magnoliopsida; order Asparagales; family Orchidaceae; genus Phalaenopsis; species Phalaenopsis hybrid cultivar. Next base: position 489,019 of record JXCR01148729.1, on the reverse strand, counting down.
AGAGTAGGATCTTTGTACTTTTGCAACACTTTTCTAACGAAAGTCTTCTAC
>JXCR01148729.1:465358-488921 GCA_002079205.1 Phalaenopsis hybrid cultivar | reverse complement strand
TTCGTTCGTGTTCGGCTCGTTTTGGCTCGAAGTACTACTTATCAAGTTTATATATATATATTAAGTAGTATTTTAAAAAAATCTAATTGACTACAAAGCTACAAAGATTTATAATCAATTAAAATATTGATAAAAAAAATAGAATAAGAATCATTAAATTATATTCAAATGATGTTTTAATATAAATAATAATTTTTAAAACTTGTTCAAACTCTTATTGTCTTATGTCTTATGACTAAATGATTAGGATTGTTAAAAGGACTCTTTGTTCGTGAACAACTCGTGTTCGGCTCGTTAAGCAAATGAGCCGAACACGAACAAACTTTTTGAGCTCAAAATATAAATGAGCCGAACATGAGCTGAGCTTGGCTCGCTCGTGTTCGACTCGTTTACACCCCTAANTATGACTAAATGATTAGGATTGTTAAAAGGACTCTTTGTTCGTGAACAACTCGTGTTCGGCTCGTTAAGCAAGTGAGCCGAACACGAACACACTTTTTGAGCTCGAAATATAAATGAGCCGAACAGGAGCTGAGCTTGGCTCGCTTGTGTTCGGCTCGTTTACACCCCTAAATTTCCTTCTGTAGAAGTTTTAAAAATTCATCTGTTTGGTTCTATGAATCATAAATACAATGAAACAATACTATGCACTTTGGACTTCATCAATGTATTTGAAAAAATTTTGGATTTGTACTCATTCCAAATAGACTTCTTTGTATAAAATGTTGTTTGTCGATGTTGTTCATAGCCCACCATCGCCGGACACCGCCGCTTGTTGCCGTAGACCATCAGCCATTGTTGTTGTTGTCATCCGAAACTACCCATTGCCACCACCAGCCATCAACTTTGTCGTCAACTTCTATTGTTCGTCGTCCAACCTTGCAGCCGGTCATCACCGCCAACCACTAACAATCATAGCCATATATTGTTCGTCGTCCAAACAAACCTCACATAGTTTTGCTGCCGAGTTCGAAAGATCAAATAATTTTAAATTTTCTATTTATTAAATTTTTAATTTTAAATTTCTAACTCCATTTTTTCTTTTTCCCCTCCCTTGCAGTATCAAATTTTGATTGAATTATTTCAGAGCAGCTCTGAATTGATGACACCAGAATATGAGAAACTAACTCTTAAGAGAAAACTTCTCTTAAGAAAATATTATTTAACTTATAATAAAACAAAAAAAAAATATTAATATGCCGTGAACGAATTTTTATTATTTAGCATGAATTTCAAGATATGATATGAAACTCAAATTTTTAGCAAGAAGCGTTTATACTCCAATTAAAAATCATCCAAAACTCTGATTTCAGCAAACATACAATTAAACTGACCGACTCAATGAGACAGACGCAGTGACATAAAAATTGACCTGATCCGAGTCAATCAAGCCCAGATCGTGTTGTTAAAATATTTTTGGAAGTTTCTGGTGCCCAATTGGAAGGTCAAACATATTTTAAATCTAACAAGCTTATAATCAAATTAAGCATCTCGATGAGACGAATCCAAGTATCCAAGATCATTCAATTCTAACATCATTAAGGAGTTCAAATATCCACAAGATGTCGTCGATCAAGGGCATATCTATGGAATGTCTGATGTAGTAGCCCGAGTTCCATATTTTTTTGCAGGGAGGCTTCTCCCAAACTCTATAAATAGAGCCATACTTCTTCATGAAGAGGGACCTGAGCCTTGAATTGAAAGAAGAGCTAGGCTTGGAGTTGAATTGTAAAGAAGTAGAATTCTAGTGTTGTTTCGGACCAAAGACCCAACAATCGCTCGCCGGCTACTATAGACTACCCTCTACTTGTTGCAACAAATCCCTTGCGAAATCACGACGTACGCTGCAAAAATATCAATGTACGTTGCGAAGTAACGATACACCCAACTGAGTAGTGCATTCTCCCAATTGTTGTGCAGTGCCCCATCTCAAGACAGTATAATAAAGTTCCAATAGCCACTCTCAATTACAATCACTTTGGGTCGTTGTGAACGAACATTGTACTTCGAGGACTGTGTGGTTATTTCTCGCCTGTGAGATAAGCGCACTCACGTGTTCATAATAATTCGTTCTGATCGGGTCATGCCCTCGTGGTTTTTCTTTTCCAGATTTTTTACTTAAAAACTTATGGTGTTTTACCTATTACTTCTATTATATGAATGATTGTTAGATTTTCGTGTAATATTATGATGCAAAATAATTACTTTTTTGCAATAAATTTTTTGACATGCATCAAATTTATTATTTACAGCATCATACTTCAAAAAGTATAATGATGAATAATAATATGCCCATATCCTCTAAAGGGAAAAAATATTAAATGATTCTTGCGTACGGATGGGTAGTGTACTTGTTATCTACTTCAAATATTATATTTATAATGTATTCAAGATGTACATCTCTAATTCATATATACATACAGATAATTGCATGTAATATTCACCATCTCTCAAGAGTAGGGGTGTAAACGAACCAAAAATGAACGAACAAAACTTGTATTTGTGTTCGGTTCGTTTGAAATTTAGTTTGTTTGAAATAAGGTCATGTTCGAAATTGTTNAATACATCTTAGTTCGTGTTCGGCTCGTTAGCTTATCGAACAAAATTAACGAGCCGAACACGAGCTTCTTAATGAGCCGAACACGAATTATTCGCGAACAACGAGCCGTTTTGACAGCCCTACTCAAGAGAACNAATATTAATATATATAAATAATATATTATATTAATTATATAACTTATATTATATAAATACATAATATCTATAATAGTATATTATCAATATAGTATATCAATATATTATTATAATTAATTTATTATATATCTAATTTATAAAATTTAATTTTTTTAAAATATCATAATTTTTTTATACATAATTATTTTAAATTATTTTATATTTCGAACAATAATAATTCGAACAAGAATAATCAAATAAGAACAAGTACATAAAAATTTATTGACGAACCGAACACAAATTATACGCAAATAACGATCTTTTTTTAATAGTCCTCCTCAAGAGAAATTTGAATTTAAAATCAAATTTCAAAAGAAATTCGAAAATAGCCAGAGCACGGCAGAGGTCTGACATGAGATTTCAATAGCCAATAAGAGCGGGCATGTGGCATTTATGTATATGTACCAGACGGCATTGATTCCGGCTACGCCAATTGGCTCGTAATCATTGCAATTTCATGCGATCACGGCAGGTAACTTTAGCATAGGATCAAATTTTCTCCGGTTATGATTTATCGTTAAAAAGTCAACGTAACTTTTTATGTAAAATCTAAGGGAAAAAACTCTTTTTTTTTTTCATAAAATAATGAATTATAAAATATTTTTTCNTGTACCAGACGGCATTGATTCCGGCTACGCCAATTGGCTCGTAATCATTGCAATTTCATGCGATCACGGCAGCTAACTTTAGCATAGGATCAAATTTTCTCCGGTTATGATTTATAGTTAAAAAGTCAACGTAACTTTTTATGTAAAATCTAGGGGAAAAAACTCCTTTTTTTTTCATAAAATAATGAATTATAAAATATTTTTTTCGACTTTAAATGTTGAAAAAAAATAGTTTATAGTTAAAAGAATGAAAATAAGTCCTCTTTAGAGTNCCGACTTTAAATGTTGAAAAAAAATAGTTTATAGTTAAAAGAATGAAAATAAGTCCTCTTTAGAGTTTTTTTAGAAATTTAGATTAAAATAATTAGAATAACACTCTTAAAAATTATAAATAGGCATATATCATTCATGCTAAAGATATTTAAATTTAAAAATAGTTAAAAACTCAATTTAACCATTAATATTGGTGCCACCATTTATCGAGCTCATCACGGACACTGTCATCATCATCCGACAGATGTGCACCGCCATTTGATGGATGTTGTTCAATTGTTGCATCAGCTTTTCTATTTCTACCGTAACTTTTAATGCACACATGAAACCAAATAAATATTATCAACTTTTTATTCTCATTTTTTTTCTAGACTCATTGTTGAGAAATTAGAGCGAAGAAAAATAGGAATCGACACAAATCCAGAAGAACACACAGAGATTTAATGAGGTTCGACAAAGATGTCTACGCCTTCGGGAGCAGAGCGACGAGTTCCTTTCAATATTCAGAAAAAAGATTACAAAAATCAGGGATACCTCATGGGGTTACAAACATGTNGTTCGACAAAGATGTCTACGTCCTCGGGAGCAGAGCGGCGAGTTCCTTTCAATATTCAGAAAAGAGATTACAAAAATCAGGGATACCTCCTGGGGTTACAAACATGCCTATTTATAATCCCAAGAGTAAACCCTAAGTACAATATGTAATTACAACATTACCCATGCACCGTACCGTGGGGTGTTGCCCCCGCACTCCCAACTCACATAACGTAACTTCCCGATTTGGATAGATTCTTCTGCTCCGCTTTGTTCCATCGTTTGTCCCTATATGGTATATGAGTCATACCATAACAAATCTCCACCTTGACGAATATCCAGCCCCTTAGGAGAAAAAATATATCTGGGAGTTACACCTGCACCACTGTGGGTTGANATTACAACATTACCCATGCACCGTACCGTGGGGTGTTGCCCCCGCACTCCCAACTCACATAACGTAACTTCCAGATTTGGATAGATTCTTCTGCTCCGTTTTGTTCCATCGTTTGTCCCTATATGATATATGAGTCATACCATAACAAATCTCCACCTTGACAAATATCCAGCCCCTTAGGAGAAAAAATATATCTGGGAGTTACACCTGCACCACTGTGGGTTGGGCCACCATGCTTCTCTAACAATGCACACATTCAACAAGTCCAAGCAATGCAAAGAACTTATTGATAGTAACTGGCTTGGTCAACATATCAGCTGCATTTTCATCAGTATAAACCTTCTGCAACAGTATCTCACTAGAAGCAATCAATCTCTGATCTTGTGATATCAGACATCAATGTGCTTGGTTCTCACATGGTACACATTGTTCTTAGCCAGATAAATAGCACTCTGACTGTCACAATGCAACTAAACTTCACCTTGCTCAATGCCCAGTTCCTTTACTAGCCCAGTAAGCCATAAGGCTTCTTTAGTAACTTCAGTTATTGTCATGTACTAAGCTTCAGTTGTATATAATTCCATAATAGACTGAGTCNTGATATCAGACATCAATGTGCTTGGTTCTCGCATGGTACACATGGTTCTTAGCCAGATAAATAGCACTATGACTGTCACAATGCAACTAAACTTCACCTTGCTCAATTCCCAGTTCCTTTACTAGCCCAATAAGTCATAAGGCTTCTTTAGCAGCTTCAGCTATTGTCATTTACTCAGCTTCAGTTGTATATAATGCCATAATAGACTAAGTGTTGATTTCCAACATATAGGCCCTCCAACAAGAGTAAACACATACCCAGTTGTAGACCTTCCGTCATCCAAATCACCTGCATAGTCCGAATCAACGTACCACACAACTGAAGAATCATTTTGTNAACAAGAGTAAACACATACCCAGTTGTAGACCTTCCGTCATCCAAATCACCTGCATAGTCCGAATCAACGTATCACACAACTGAAGAATCATTTTGTTGACTGTCAAAAATAATTTCACGTCCTACAGTACCCTTCAGATACCTGAAAATCCACTCGACTGCTTCCCAATGTCGCCATCAAGGTTTAGCCATGTATTTGCAGGCTTGACTAACAACATGAGCCAAATCAGGACGAGTAAATATCATTGCATACATCAAGAAGCCAACTGCATTGGCATATGGAACCTTTGCCTTCTCTTCAATTTCTGCATCTATCTTAGGACATTGTTCTGAAGAAAGCTTAAAACGATTTGTCAAAGGAGTGCTTACAGGCTTTACCTGCTCATCTCAAACATTTACAGCACTTTCTCAACATAGTCTGGTTGAGATAAACATAATCGTCTTGAGCCTCTTNAGCCATGTATTTGCAGACTTGACTAACAACATGAGCCAAATCAGGATGAGTACATATCATTGCATACATCAAGAAGCCAACTGCATTGGCATATGGAACGATTGCCTTCTCTTCGATTTCTGCATCTATCTTAGGACATTGTTCTGAAGAAAGCTTAAAATGATTTGCCAAAGGAGTGCTTACAGGCTTTACCTGCTCATCTCAAACATTTCCAGCACTTTCTCAACATAGTCTAGTTGAGATAAACATAATCGTCTTGAGCCTCTANTGACCATCTTTGCGGTATTTGATGCACTGGTGTAGAGATGATTGAACCATATTGTGCTCATGAATCCATGGTTGACCTTGTAGAGCGTTAAAAGAGGTCTCGGGGTTGATGATATGAAATTTAGCGGTTGTCATGAGTTCTCCAACATTCATAAGTAATGTAATTGATTTGAGGGCTCTTTCTCCCTTTTATCTTAACATCATCTTATCGGTCGTAAGCTCTTGAGCTTCAATATCCAAATAGGCCAATGTCCATAGACTAATCAAGTTTAGAGATGCTCCAGGATCCACTAAAACTCTGGATAACACAAATCTGTTGATGTTGACAGAGATGTAGAGTGGACGGTTGTGGTCGGCGGTACCGAGCAGCAAGTCTTCTTCTGTGAAGGTTTCCCAAGGGTGTTCTTTTAATGAGCAAAATTCATGTGAGGATGTGCTGGCCAACTGAGCTAACTAAATTTTTGGGTCAAGAAAAGCTGTAACCAAAGATTCTCTTATCTCCTTTGCAGGATCAGAGCGTCGTAGATACTTAATTGGGCCAACTTCCTAAGATGAGCTAATACATTGTAATCTACTTTGTATGATCCTCCGATTTTATCTTGATTATGTGGTTCTTCCACTGGTGGAGGTGGAGGTATCTCTTCTTGAGTCATTATTTGTTTTCCTTTGTCTGTTGGAGCTGTTCTTGGTGATAACACTTTTTCACTCCTTAAGTTAACTTCTGTGATTTCTTCTTCTTGAGATATCATTGTTGAATCTTTTGGTTCCTTTTCCTCTTCATTGGAAAGATCTAATTTGATGGCAAGCGATGTACCATGATGCTCAAAAGTTGGCTCTTCGTTATCGGTGCTGTCGTAAGCAATATTATTGATATCTTCTTTAGATTTGACAATGAGTTCATCAGACTAGAGTACGATTTAAGGATCATTTTGGGGATCAAGATTGAAGCTAGATCGGTCATAATCAGTTACATTATCACTAGAAATAGTTAAAACATAGCCGAAATCATAATCATTATATTCATAAGATCTTGGAGGGACAAAAAGATAATCATACAAAGTCAGGGGTTCGAGGATTTTCTTCCCTGAATCTGAGACAACCAATCTAGTAGAGGCAGCCCCTATCCTACCCCCCGTGCTATCAATCTTTGCAGCGAAGCTTTTCTTCTTTTTGTTCTTTGTTCTTGACGATGATGAATCTCCTGGAAAAATCTTCATCTCGGGCTTAGTATCTTGCACACTCTGAATAGAGGCTTATTTTGATGCAGACTGGATCTTGTTCAGTATCTTCTTGGATGACTTGCTCCATACCTCATTCTATCCTTCTTCGGTATTTGTTGAAGCTTATTTTGATGAATCTCGTATGTGATTAAGGACCCTCTTGAGTTCATCCCAAGTTGTACTCCATCCATCTGTTCTAGTATACGGATCGATTGGGGAGATTGGCTCAGCTGAAATCATATTTATGGAACCTTTTTCAGTTTCTCTTAAATATTCTTTCGGGATTGTTATATTCCCTTCCTTGAGGTTCTTCTCGAGCCAGTCTTTAAAGATGAAGCAATTTTCTATAGTGTGCCCAAGCAACCGGTGGTATGGGCAATAATTTGGTTCATTCTTCTTATCCACCTCTTCGGGCTTCTTTGGCTCTGGTAGTTTAAATTCTTGCTTCTTCATCAGACTCCTAAATATTTTAGGTACAGCTTCATCCTTGAAGGAATACACAACTTTCTGTCGCTCTAACAGGGACATTCTTTTATCCCCTGTTCGGGGTGCTCCTTCTTGAGGCGGCCGTTGGTGGATTGATTATTTTATTTTTGAGAGGACTGGCGAAGTTCTTCTGCATATCTTTTTATCGGCTGCTTTCCTTTGTCGATGGTCGCCACTACTCCGGATTTCTTTTCGAACACTTTGGCCATCTTAGCCTTTTCATTTGGCTACACATGCTTAATCTCCTCTTGAAGACTGTTGGCTTTACTGAGTAGCTTTTTAAAGGATTTAATGGTGAGTCCATTAAGCATGAAAGCTACTAGCCCATGAATGCTCTTGAGTAGAATTTCAATTGCGTGATGTTCCTGTAGCTGAGGTTCACATTTCATGCTAAGGTTTCTTCACCTCAAGATATAGTCCACTAAAGTTTTGATCCTCTTCTGGTTTTTCATCATGAGCTCCCCGATAGACACATGGTGTTGTGCCCCGACAAATCTTTTCACAAACAGTTGCTCCATTTCAGAAATATTTTAACTGACCCGTTGGGCAAGTCAGCGTACCAGTCGAAAGCAATTGATGACAAGCTGCTGACAAACTGCTGGCAGAGTAGAACTTCATTGTTTCTCGTGTTGCCACAGCTGGCTCGGAAATGCGCTATATGCTGTCTGGGATTTCCAGTCCCGTCCAATATTTTGAAGTTTGGGGCCACAAAACCCTTGAGGAAAGGCACGACATCAAACTCCTCCAGGTAAGGTCTACCCTTCAAAATTGATGCATCGGCTTTGGATTGGGCTAAGGCGTCCCGCACTTATTCAACCATCTGCTTGAACTCCTTTTCTAGCATGACACTTGATGGAGAATCTTTCTTCGATTGCTCATCTTTGTTTTTCTGAAGTAGCAACTCTTCTTTCATCTGTAACGTGTATGATTTCTGGCTAATTAATCTCTGCAGAAGCCAATTGCAGTGCTTGTGATTTCCCTTGAATGGTGGCCATGGCGGTCAAAGCTACAGTAATCTCCTCTTTTCTTTTCTCTAGTAGACTAACCTAGTCATCTCTTAGGAGGATTACCCTATGCAGCTCATCTACAGCATTCTCTTCGATGTGAGGTTGAGCATCACGCACAGACATGGTGGCTCTAGTTTTGATCACATGGACATCCATAAAATCCTTCTCCACATAATCATTGTAGTCAAAATCTTCATTGTCGCTATCAACGAAAACTCTGTGTTCTCTAGCTAACTCAAAAATTTTGATCCTGAGTTTCTCAACCTTTTCCTCAATTATCAATTTTTTTATTGCTTTAAGATCTGGAAGACCCTGATGGACATCCTCTACGTATTCCTCCATCTCGCTGGTGATTGTCGCGACGATGTTAGATATTTCAGATCCTGGTTTCATTTCTTGTCCTAGCGGCTCACTGAACTGTATCGGTGCAACGACCTTGGGTACCCATACCTTTTTTTTTCGATAATGATGTCTCAGGACGGAGCGTCTTAGTAGAAACATCAATATGTCGAGGGAAAGTATGCTCCCCGTGGTGTAGATCGGCTACAGTGCTAGGTAAGTGTCTCGTCTTTGCTTTTAGGATGGTAGAAATATCTTCATAATGGGTAAGGGGTAAGATCTTCGAACCCAGTATTGACTTTATCGATCGATGACCTGCAGTCTTGGTGGCAGTATAATCAGTAGTGATTACTGCAGTATCAGCTCTGTTCCCTAAACAGAACCAAACAGGGATGCGGGTAGGTGGCACTCCCACTGTCTTGTTGGACTGTCTGGCGGATTTGACACCCTTCAAAATTTCCTTCTTTGTGCGAAGAGAAATTGCATCTCCCACTCATTTAAGTAACTCGCTAACCAAACATCCTTCTTTGGTAGCAAGCCTTCTGAAAACTGCACTAACTCGAGTGATAGGAGTGAATTTCTTTCCCTCCTCACCATGTCCGTGAAGTGACGGTAATGCAGCAGCGATTCTTCGGATACTCTCATATCCCTTGGTATCTATCAGAGGGTGGTAGAATCTACTTCCTCGTAGGAGTGGATAAATTTTTTGTAACACTTCTTCAACTTGCTGAGGCTCCTCCTCAACATGTGTCTTCTTAGGATCCTGGGCTTTGATGGCCCTTCAAACTTTTTTGTTACGGTTCCTCCTTTGAGTTTGGGTCAGCGGTACATCAGCGGTACACTCCTCGAACTTGATCCAATTTCAAACACGAGTGGTGGGACAGTTAATCCCTCAGTCGGATCCTCAATAATCATCACTTCTTTCCCCTTAGCAACAGCGGGGCTAGCGGGTTTGACGGGTGCTGTGACGGCAGTAGCTTTAGACTTCTTGCAGGCAGGGAAGTCTTGAAGGCAGTTTAGGTTGAATTCTGCAGATGGCTCCTGCATTTCTGGAGCTACGATCTTCATTACTACAAACGTGGCTTCCTCGAGATCTTCAAATCCAGCTCCGAACTTGATGCTGGAAGCAATGTTGCGGGTGCTACGGTCCATTGGCAGGTTGTAGGAAAAGTTCAGTGTTGGGTAAGTCATTGCAACAGACTTGAAAATATAAAGTTTTTGGGGTTAGCTATATGGCCAAAAACCTCATAATTTTTAGTGCAAGCACTGAAAGTAGAGGTTGATCTGTAGACCGGGCGGGTCTTAATTTATAGGAATCTGAACATCTTTATTTATGAAAAAAGTGTTAAATTTAACATAAGAAAATTTCAAAGTGCACGCAACACAACTTGATTTGGTTTAATTTGTAGAATAGCAAATCAAATTTGAAAGGGAGATGTGAACTATTTTAGGACCCAATGCGGGACCTATTTAATGGCAGAAAAATGCCCAGGTGAAACTAGTCCACTGACACACCTATTGGGGGTCCGACCCCACATAAACNCTCGCTAACCAAACATCCTTCTTTGGTAGCAAGCCTTCTGAAAACTGCACTAACTCGAGTGATAAGAGTGAATTTCTTTCCCTCCTCACCATGTCCGTGAAGTGACGGTAATGCAGCAGCGATTCTTCGGATACTCTCATATCCCTTGGTATCTATCAGAGGGTGGTAGAATTTACTTCCACGCAAGAGTGGATAAATTTCCTGTAACACTTCTTCAACTTGCTGAGGCTCCTCCTCAACAGGTGTCTTCTTAGGAGCTTGGGCTTTGATGGCCCTTCAAACTTTTTTGTTACAGTTCCTCCTTTGAGTTTGGGTCAGCGGTACATCAGCGGTACACTCCTCGAATTTGATCCAATTTCAAACACGAGTGGCGGGACAGTTAATCCCTCAGTTGGATCCTCATTAATCATCACTTCTTTCCCCTTAGCAACAATGGGGCTAGCGGGTTTGACGGGTGTTGTGACGGCAGTAGCTTTAGACTTCTTGCAGGCAGGGAAGTCTTGAAGGCAGTTCAGGTTGAATTCTGTAGATGGCTTATGCATTTCTGGAGCGGCGATATTCATTACTACAAACGTGGCTTCCTCGAGATCTTCAAATCCAGCTCCGAACTTGATGGTGGAAGCAATGTTGCGAGCGCTACGGTCCATTGACAGGTTGCAGGAAACATTCAGCGTTGAGTAACTCATTGCAACAGGCTTGAAAACAGAAAGTTTTCAGGATAGCTATATGGCCAAAAACCTCATAATTTATTAGTGCAAGCACTGAAAGTAGAGGTTGATCTGTAGACCGGGCGGATCTTAATTTATTGGTATTTTAACATCTTTGTTTATGAAAAAAGTGTTAAATTTAACATAAGAAAATTTCAAAGTGTGCGCAGCACAACATGATTTGGTTTAATTTGTGGAATAGCAAATCAAAATTGAAAGGGAGATGTGAACTATTTTAGGACCCAGTGCGGGACCTATTTAATGGCAGAAAAATGCCCAGGTGGAACTAGTCCACTGACACACCTATTGGGGGTCCAACCCCACATAAAAAAAAACTTAAGAGTCCTTAATGGCCTTCTGAACCCCTCTGTTCAAAGATGGTTGAACAACTAGTCCAGAAATCCAAGGAGTTAGCTGTACTTCCCCAAAATAGAAATGGGTAAAGTATGACAACGGAAGAAGGGTAATTTGGTCCAAGAGGGACATGAACACATTACAGATGTGTGAAAATAATTTCTCTTGATTTGTATGGTGAGAAAAACTAGTCCCCAGCAGAGTTACCAGAAGCTGTCAGTGCTATTTTGTGTTGGAGGAGTTATGGGGTTGCTCATAAGAAGTTGTCGGTCACCGAAATCGAAATTTCGTTGCCCGCTTCAGAAGGACGTTGAAGTTTGGAAAAGTATGAAATCAAACTAACCCCATATTTTTCATAGTTTAAATGAAAGTGTACTGTAGCTCAAACCATGTATCTATCCCGAAGGATAAACACAAGACTTGAGGATGAGGCTCGATCAAATAAACTAAAAAAAGTATGACATCCGTTTGGTCTGCGAAACCTTTATATTTGCCGACAAGTCCCTCTATTTAATATAAAGAATTAAATAGGGTTTATATTTAGTTGGGTTCAAACATGCTTCCTATATGGGAAATCCCCTATAGTTAATTACATCTTAAATGACCAAATACACCTATGAAAACTCGATAAAAATCAGGAAATAGTATCTTCAAGGAGTTTTAAAGGAAAGGACTTTTCAATAAGATCGGACGTAGAGGTGTGAAAGGGGATTGGTTCAAATTTGGTGCATTTTGTTGTAGAGGTCAAAGGAGGAAGAATTAGGGGATGTCATTGATCCACAGGAGAACCTTGGTGACTTCCCAAGCTATCCTAATGTTTGGCTTCAGTTTTAAGGAGAAATATTTAGGTGTTTCATCCTATCAATTTTATTAGTTAGGGCTTGCATTTGTGTAAGACTATCGATGTGAGGATTTAGGTCGTGACAGACGATAACCTTGGAATCCTAAGACAAGTTAGGGCTTATATTGCATAGCAGGGTTATACAAAGGCCTAAAGATAAGGTGAGGATTTACGTTACATAAACAAGAAACCTCAAAGTCCTATGTCTTTGTTGTTTAATTCTAAGGAAGGAAGACTGGTTTAGCTGAGGAAGACAGGTTTTGCTCTTCAAGATGGCCGTGCTGCCCACCATGCTTGCTCCAAGCTCTCTGTTGCGACGAGTTTGAGTTCTCTAGTGTGTCAAGTTATAATGTCAAATCAGGTGGTCCTATGATTAAAGTTCTTTAAATTTTATAGAGGCATATTAAAGTTGATTAGAGCGACACTAGTTAGGATCATATGGTTCACTCATTCCGGCACAATTATTTTTGGATTTACTTAGTCCAAATGAACTTACTAAACTCAACTTAATGAGTTCCATAATTTCATTTAGATTGTAGAAAGCCTCCTTAACAACAGTAGGTTACCTCCTTTGAGGGATTCCTGATCATCCGATAGAGACATCTTAATTTAGTTGCAATTGTAGTTCTTTGTGGGTTTGTATTAAAATTTTGAGTTGTTTTATATTTTGAATGTTGTGGCGGTGAATTTTATCTTGGTTAGATTTTAGTTTTTGTTTTGGTTTTGGTTTTGTGGCTATCCTGATAGTTTTAGTTTTCATGCAGGGTGACATCATTGTTTAGCATGCAAATTTGCAGATATAAGACTATAGTATGAAAGTACAGAAAAAGACAATGCTGAAAACTGTAAAAGCGTACATAGCGAGTCTTCTCGTTACACCACCTGAAACTTAAAATGCATGTTAGGGCAATTTATATTGACGTAAAGAGTAAGGTTTTGGTAGTTTTCCTAAATTTGTGTCATATCTTCGTGGGTCCTTTAGATTTTAGTTAAGGATGATTTTGTTAAGTAAAACATATTAAGTTGAGTGGATCTCTGAGGTATCCAACAGATCTAGAGAAAGAAGTAGGTCCGTGCTATTTTCCTGCTGCCTGGTGGGAAATCCCGAGTTCTTTTAAACTTATTATGTTGCTTAATAATTAATCCTGTAAATACCCTTAATGCTCAATGAACATTGATGTCTCAATTATCCTTAATAATAGGTAATCAACTTGTGATTCAATTTAAGAATTATGTGGGTGAAGACCCTTAAAGAGGCAAGTTAGTGTTGTTGTAAAAATTAGCCAAATTATAATTGGGCTTGCAGTGTTTCAAAGATGTTTTAATTTTCAATGATGTTTACTTTTCTAATCCTCATTTAAATGAAACTTGATTTACCCTAAGTCACTACTAATCCCTTAAGATCTAGGTAAGTGTCTTAATTAATTTTGAAAAGGTTAAGTTTTAGGTGGTCATGATTCATGACTTGAATTTTATTTGAACATAAAAATAGGGGTATTAAATTGATTAATTATTAACTTCAAAAGTCATACTCCTAAGTCCTAGATTCATTTTATTTTAATAAACTTCCAAATTTTAATAATTTAGAAATTTATTAACTTATCTTTTTCAATTAAGAAAGTGAGATTGGTTTATTCCAATTAATACCTTGTGTTTTAAAAATGAATTAAATTGATTAATATCAGAGGTTTCCCATTTCCCTTCTTAAATTAAGCCTAAATGTTAATTAAGGCTAAATTTCTAAAATTACACATTTGCCCCTAAGGCTCCAACACTTCATAATTTGTCAAATTCAATTCAAATGACTTTGAAATTTTTATCCTACCTCATTCATGGGTCAGTTAAGACATTAGAGGAGAAAATGTGATTTTTCAAAATTTAATTTAATTTATATAATTTTTTTCATGCAAAAAATATGATTTTTCAAAGAAAATTCCTAACTTGACCAACGTGACTCCTAATCCCTTGAAATTTTTATTGAAGTTTTAACTAAACTAGGGAAGTCTTTGGACCAAATATCTTGATTTTTGAATTTTATGTGAATTTTGAGAATTATTTTAATTTCTGGGATATTTATTAAATATAAAATATTTTAAATAGAGAAAATTAAATTTTGTATTTTTGAAAAGTCTCCTTGAGGTCAGAGAACTCAGAAGAGAAGATTTTATATTTTTCTAAATTTTATTTGATTTATTGGAATTATTTTAGTGGAAATCTAATTTTTACCCTTTAAAAACTATTTTAAGCTTTAAAATTCAATTTCTTTATTTAGAAAATCAGATAAAATATTCTAATTGTCTCTAAGTGCTTAGGAAGCAATTTAGAATATATCTATGAATTTTATTTATTTTTGTGATTTTTAGAGATTTTTAATTATTTAAATATTTAAAATAGGTTAAAAATCAAGTTTTTTATCTAAATATTATTTTATTTTCAGAAAATACCCCTAATAACAGAGAACACAAAAAACTAAGTTTCATAATTTTTTGAGTTGCATTTTTATTTTTAAAAATCATTTAAATGCAAAAAATAATGTTTATCTTTAAAAATTAACTTAGGTTATGAAATGAACTCAAAACATTTTGAAATTTTTAGGGTGAGTTCTAAAGCATAGTGGAGATAAAAAATCAAGTCATTTAAATTTTTATATTTTAAAAATTAATTATCATAATAATTTAGGGTTTGTGAAAATTAGGTATATTTTAAATGACTTGACCCATGAAATTATTTCCAAAAGCTTCTCTGGTCATAGGGGACCTTCCAAAATTTTCTTAAAATTTTTTAATCAATATGCTAATTTCCATCATTATTTTAAGGAAATAATGTGCAAAGAATTGAAAAACGTGGATCTCTGTATAGGTACTTCCTCTGACTTTAAAAAAATCAGAGGGTGTTTTCCTTAACAGTGGCTACATCATGCCAAAATTTCAAGCCAAGGTGATGTGTCAATATTCATGAAGAATTAAATATTTCAAAATAATTTTTAATTAATTAAAAATAAAATATGCATCAAATGGACTTGAAATTTATTCCACATTATTCTCCTATGTTCACTGAGCAAGAGGGTATTTTTATTTTATTTTTGTGATTTTTCTACACAAAGTTATGAACTTTCTAAGTTAGGGGTATTTAAATAAATAGGAAAAAGCCCTATTTATCTATTTAAACTGAGTGTGCTGACTAGATCCTAGACAGCTCCGAAGGCATGCGTTTCGCGCTCTAGTTGGACGCCACCGTTCATGTAGCTACTGACTCGGCCCGTGGTTTATGTCTCGAAGCACTGTCCAGTTTAATCTCCTCCGTCCATTTGATACACGCTTGATCAAACAACTCCCCGTCATTGTCCCCGGTGGAATGATCCCGTGACATTCCACACTAAAACATTAAGATCTCAGCCTAGACTCAACCAAATCACTTCAGGTTTGATCTTGTTGACTTGTCTAAGTGAGATGAACACATCCATACGGTATTCAAGCAATCAAATTAACTCTAAGCAAATGGAGAATTGAAATAGGCTCGGCAGGAGGTGAAGTTTTATACCTTTGCTCTCAGAAGTGAAGCTTCAATCAGAGGGTCTTAGCACGTTTGTTGGGGTCTAAGGAGACTAGAGATTGAGTCCCTGGACTTGTTATAAAGCATAGGTGTGGATTCGACCAAGTTCGAATTCGGGCGTTGGTTTAGAGCTATGGTAGAGGCTCTGTGGAAGAGGGATTTGATGGGGCTTTAGCTTCTTTCACTATTGTGAAGGCGTGGGTGCAGTTAATTTGAAGGTGAGTTTTTATAAAAAAGGCCATAGGGTGGCTATCAGGGCAGAAGTTTGGGTGCATTGTGGTGCTTAGGTGGAGGGCAGAGGAGCTCCATCAATTAATTTGGCTGAGCTGGCCTCTAGGTTTGATTTGGGTGAGGTTCCATGGGGGTGGCTCTTGGTTTTGAGGTTTTCCGGCCACTAGGTTGGCTGACCGGCCAGGGGGAGGTTGCTAGGAGCTCAGGGAACCCAGGGGAACATGTCATTGCAATTTAGTGCAATAATACCTAATTTTGGTAAGGATATCTTAAGCACATGCATTTTTGGAAATAATATCCCTTGATTTGGGGAACTTTGGTCCATGTCTTGATTTAGGTGATTTCATGGTGTTTGGACTAGTCACTAGGTCCAATTAATGGCCGCGGTGGAGTTAATTTGGTGATTTTAGGGTGGTTAGGTCACATTTAGTGCATGGGTTCAATGTGGGTTCAAGTGACCAAATTTTGGGTTTGGTTTAGACTATTCATGTCAATTGGCCCCAATAAATGGCAAATGACCAAAAATTGGGTTTTGGGCTAGGTTAGCCATGTCAATGGCCCAAATAGTTGTTTGTTGGTGTATATGATCATAAGGAACAACTTTGGTGAAGGATGGAAGTGGTTTTGAGCTCAATTTAAGGGACATATGATCACAAGAAATAACTTTGGTGAAGGATGGAAGTGGTTTTGAGCTCAATTGAAGGGTCAATTTGAGGGAATTTTTGATTTTAATCAATTTGGTCATGTTGGGCTAGGCTTGGGTCTAGCTTGGGTTAGCTTTGGAATAAGCCAAAATTGATTGTTTTAAATGGTTAATAGGGACCCTATGAAGATTTTTCAACATGAATTGGGTTCCAATTTGGAGGTTATGACAATCAATTGGGTGATATTTGGGGACTTAGCCAATTTGGGGCTAAATTTGGGAATTTTAGATTTAGACCAAAATCAAATGGATTTGAGGCTTAAACAAGGCCAACTGATGGTTTATTTTGAGGTATAACAATGTTATAAAGGTTTTGTAACATTAATTGGGGCCAATTAACAAGGCTATGTGTTCAATTTGGTAAGGTTAGGTCATATGGTCAAAATTGGGGTTTTAATCTAAATCAAGATTGGGCTCAAATAATGGGCCAATTAAGCTTCTATTTAGTTTATTTTGGTCATATCAAGAATTAATTTGAGTTTAGGATTGGAATTGGGGTACATTCAGATTAAATTGATGGACATTTGATTGAATTTGGGAAAACTTGGGCCCTCAAAGGCAAATTTGCGAGTTTTGGTTAAAAATGGTCAAATTAGACAAATTGAGTCATGTGATAGTTGAAAAAAATGTAATTGGGAATATTTGGGATTTAATGAGATTTTCTTGAAATTTTTGGAATTTTTGGAATTTTGGGCTACGGAGAGGTATTTTAGTAATTTCGGGGTGTTTAGGGGCAAAAGACCAAGATGGGTATTTTTTATTGGAGTGGGTAACTAATCACCCTAAATGAGCAATGGACTAAAGGAAATCCCATTTTGGGTCCTCTATGTATTGGTCATAGTTAAACCATAGCCATAGGGCTGGTAGGTTTAGGGGACCATCTACATGAGTATCCCAAAAAGATCAAGGGACCTAGGCTAGAAATTTGAGCTTAGGGCTGTAAGTGAATGTGAGTGTAGTGAGTTCCCTAGCTCCAGACCAACACCCAGGGTCAAACCTAAGGTCCAGCAGTCCTAAGGGCGACTCATCTTGAGTTTCCCTCATAGTGACCCCACCTACTAAGTGCTAGAGGTTAGGATCAATACGTGGAACTTCAAGTTGAGTAAAGAAGAGGGTAGAATTTCTAGTGGTGAGGGTTCCATGTCTAGTTTTCTTAGAATAGCCAATAGNAATTTAATTTAATTTATATAATTATTTTCATGCAAAATAGGATTTTTCAAAGAAAATTCCTAACTTGACCAACGTGACTCCTAATCCCTTAAAATTTTTATTGAAGTTTTAACTAAACTAGGGAAGTCTTTGGACCAAATTTCTTGATTTTTTGAATTTTATGTGAATTTTGAGAATTATTTTAATTCCTGGGATATTTATTAAATATAAAATATTTTAAATAGAGAAAATTAAGTTTTGTATTTTTGAAAAGTCTCCTTGAGGTCAGAGAACTCAAAAAAGAAGATTTTATATTTTTCTAAATTTTATTTGATTTATTGGAATTATTTTAGTGGAAATCCATTTTTTAGCCTTTAAAACTTATTTTAAGCTTTAAAATTCAATATCTTTATTTAGAAAATCAGGTAAAATATTCTAATTGTCTCTAAGTGCTTAGGAAGCAATTTAGAATAAAACCATGAGTTTTATTATTTTTGTGATTTTTAGGGATTTTTAATTATTTAAATATTTAAAATAGGTTAAAAATCAAGTTTTTTTCCTAAATATTATTTTATTTTTAGAAAATACCCCTAATCACAGAGAACACAAAAAATTAAGTTTCATAATTTTTGGAGTTGTATTTTTATTTTTAAAAATCATTTAAATGCAAAAAATAATGCTTATCTTTAAAAATTAACTTAGGTTATGAAATGAACTCAAAACATTTTGAAATTTTTAGGGTGAGTTCTAAAGCATAGTGGAGATAAAAAATCAAGTTATTTAAATTTTTATATTTTTCAAAATTAATTATCTTAATAATTTAGGGTTTGTGAAAATTAGGTATATTTTAAATAACTTGACCCATGAAATTATTTCCAAAAGCTTCTCTGATCATAGGGGACCTTCTAATATTTTCTTAAAATTTTCTAATCAATATGCTAATTTTCATCATTACTTTAAGGAAATAATGTGCAAAAACTTGAAAAATATGGATCTCTGTATAGGTACTTCCTCTGACTTTAAAAAAATCAAAGGGTGTTTTCCTTGATAGTGGCTACATCATGCCAAAATTTCAAGCCAAGATGATGTGTCAATATTCATGAAGAATTAAATGTTTCAAAATAGTTTTTAATTAATTAAAAATAAAATATGCATCAAATGGACTTGAAATTTATTTCACATTATTCTCCTATGTTCACTGAGCAAGAGGGTGTTTTTATTTTATTTTTGTGATTTTTCTACACAAAGTTATAAACTTTCTAAGTTAGGGGTATTTAAATAAATAAGAAAAAGCAATATTTATCTATTTAAATCGCGTGTGCTGACTAGATCCTAGGCAGCTCCGAAGGCATGCGTTGCGCGCTCTAGTTGGACGCCACCGTTCATGTAGCTGCTGACTCAACCCGTGGTTTATGTCTCGAAGCACTGTCCAGTTCGATCTCCTCCGTCCATTCGATACACGCTTGATCAAACGACTCCCCGTCATTGTCCCCGATGGAATGATCTCGTGACCTTCCACACTAAAACACTAAGACCTCAGGCTAGACTCAACCAAAAAACTTTGGGTTTGATCTTGTTGACTCGTCTAAGTGAGACGAACACATCCATACGGTGATCAAGTAATCAAATTAACTCTAAGCAAATGGAGAATTGAAATAGGCTTGGCAGGAGGTGAAGTTTTATACCTTTGCTCTGAGAAGTGAAGCTTCAATCAGAGGGTCTTAGCACGTTTGTTGAGGTCTAAGGAGATTAGGGATTGAGTCCCTGGACTTGTTATAAAGCATAGGTGTGGATTCGACCAAGCTCGAATTCTGACGTTGGTTTAGAGCTATGGTAGAGGCTCTTTGGAAGGGGGATTTGATGGGGCTTTAGCTTCTTTCACTATTGTGAAGGTGCGGGTACAGTTAATTTGAAAGTGAGTTTTTATAAAAAAATGCCATAGGGTGGCTATCAGGGCAAAAGTTTGGGTGCATTGTGGTGCTTAGGTGGAGGGCAGAGGAGCTCCATCAATTAATTTGGCTGAGCTGGCCTTTAGGATTGATTTGGGTGAGGTGCCATGGGGGTGGCTCTTGGATTTGAGATTTTCCAACCACTAGGCTGGCCGACCGGCCAGGGGGAGGTTGCTAGGAGCTCAGGGAACCCAGGGGAATATGTCACAACAATTTAGTGCAATAATACCTAATTTTTGTAAGGATATCTTAAGAACATGAATTTTTGGAAATAATATCCCTTGATTTAGGGAACGTTTGGTCCATGTCTTGATTTAGGTGATTTCATGGTGTTTGGACTAGTCACTAGGTCCAATTAATGGCTGTGGTGGAGTTAATTTGGTGATTTTAGGGTGGTTAGGTCACATTTAGTGCATGGGTTCAATGTGGGTTCAAATGACCAAATATTGGGTTTGGTTTAGACTAGTCATGTCAATTGGCCCCAATAAATGTTGCATTTCATATGATCACAAGAAATAACTTTGGTGAAGGATGGAAGTGGTTTTGAGCTCAATTGAAGGGTCAATTTGAGGGAATTTTTTATTTTAATCAATTTGGTCATGTTGGGCTAGGCTTGGGTCTAGCTTGGGTTAGCTTTGGGCTAAGCCAAAATTGATTATTTGAAATGATAAATGGAGACCCTATGAAGATTTTTCAAGATTAATTGGGTTTCAATTTGGAGGTTATGGCAATCAATTGGGTGATATTTGGGGACTTAGCCAATTTTGGGCTAAATTTGGGAATTTTGGATTTAGACCAAAATCAAATGGATTTGAGGCTTCAACAAGGCCAATTGATGATTTATTTTGAGTTATAACAATGTTATAAAGGTTTTGTAACATTAATTGTGGCCAATTAACTAGGCTATGTGTTCAATTTGGTAAGGTTAGGTCATATGGTCAAAATTGGGGTTTTGATCTAAATCAAGATTGGGCTCAAATCATGGGCCAATTAAGCTTGTATTTAGTTTATTTTGGTCATATCAAGAATTAATTTTAGTTTAGGAATGGAATTGGAGTAAATTGAGATTAAATTGATGGACATTTGAGTTGAATTTGGGGAAATTTGGGCCCTTAAAGGTAAATTTGCGGGTTTTGGTTAAAGATGGTCAAATTGGACAAATTGGGTCATGTGATAGTTGAGAAAAATGTAATTGGGAATATTTGGGATTTAATGAGATTTTCTTGGAATTTTTGGAATTTTTGGAATTTTGGGCTACGGAGGGGTATTTTGGTAATTTCGGGTTGTTTAGGGACAAAAGACCAAGATGTGTATTTTTGATTGGATTGGGTAACTAATCACCCTAAATGAGCAATGGACTAAAGGAAATCCCATTTTGGGTCCTCTATGTATTGGTCATAGTTAAACCATAGCCCTAGGGCTGGTAGGTTTAGGGGACCATCTACATGATTATCCCAAAAAGATCAAGGGACCTAGGCTAGAAATTTGAGCTTAGGGCTGTAAGTAAATGTGAGTGTAGTGAGTGCCCTAGCTCCAGACCAACACCCAGGGTCAACCCTAAGGTCCAGCAGTCCTAAGGGTGACTCATCTTGAGTTTCCCTCATAGTGACCCCACCTACTAAGTGCTAAAGGTTAGGATCAATACGTGGAACTTCAAGTTGAGTAAAGAAGAGGGTAGAAATTCTAGTGGTGAGGGTTCTATGTCTAGTTTTCTAAGAATAGCCAATAGGAAAGTCCTATGGCTAGACCTTAGGCTACTAAAGAGGGAAACATAAACCTCAACCAAAAGTGAGGTCAACAGGATTGCACCAAAATTGATTAAGCTATGCCAAATTGATCAAACCAAAGCTTCTACAACCACCTTCTAGGTTGCAGTGATCAGGCTAAACTCACCTAGCCCACCTTATATGGGCTATGGACCAATGGTCTCTTGATTTAGGGGATTTCACCCCATTTTGGGCCAAAACCAAAGTATCCTTGCCATCATCATTGACTATTAGTGGTTAACAATCATAAACCCTCTCTTGGCTCCCCTGACCTCTCTGGCCACCACCCCTGGCCCTGCCGGCTAGAATACTGGCCGAAAAACACCAAAACAGAAAGCCAACCCAGGCATAAACTCCAAATTTGAACTCACTGACTTGGCTCATTCCAATTGGATACTTGTGTCACCCAACCTGCCACCTTAGAAACTTCTTACAACTAATGGCCAGCCATGGTGGCCTATCCTTCCTCCTCTATTCAAACCCCCTTTTCATGGACAAGGAAAAAAAATAACCAAATTTCTATGGGAAACTCTGCTAAATTTCTCTCAAAGCTCCTTCAAGACTCCTTAAGCTCATTGCAACCTTCTCCTTGCCATTTCCCCCATCGTTTGAGCCCAATTTTTTAGCTCAAAATCAGGACAAGTTTCGGTCATCCTCCAAACTCCCCCAAACTCCAAATTTAACTGCTCTTGAACTTCCCCAGAGCAAAAGAGGAAGATTCCCACTGAAATCCCTCTTTTTTGAGCTCTCCAAACGACTTATAGACCATGGTCGCACCCCATTTCATTGAACTTCTACTTGGAGCTTCCATCAAAGGAAACCAATACATCCAGGAGGTTCGTTGGACTCCGTTGAAGCTTCCACAAGCATCTTATTGAGGCCTCCCCTCTCAGACAAAGGTATAGGCCATTAACCTTAATCTTGAGCTCGGTTTTCACTAAATGTGAAGTGAAATTTAATTTCATAGCATTGCAACCATATGGATGTGTTCATCATGAGTAGATGAAGGTGTAAAAACAAACCCATGTGATTTGGTTGAGTATCGAGCAAAAACTTAGGTCTAGAAGTTTAACTACTCATTGGTTTGGTTCATTGGGGACGATGACCGAGGACCGTCCGATCAAGCGTGTGTCGGACGGACGGATGAGATCAAGTCGGACTAGAAGATGAACCATGAACAACGGAACATGTGGCTGTCGAGTTAGACGACGGTGCAAAATCAGGAGACACCGCATGTTTACATGGCACTGACTGAGTTGAATAGAAAATATGGATTTTCTTGATTTAATCAAATATGAGAACTTCAAAAATCCATATCTTTGCATAGAAAAATCATAAAAATAAATTAAAAATACCCTCTTGCTTAGTGAATAGATGAAAAAAATTTGGACAAAAAAAAAATTATTTGTTGACACCCTGCTTTTTAATTAATTAAATAACCTCTATGGTATTTTAATTCATTATGATTAAATATTGCTCACCATAACTTGAAATGTTTAGGATTTGCTCCTCATGG
>JXCR01148729.1:450636-464833 GCA_002079205.1 Phalaenopsis hybrid cultivar | reverse complement strand
TTTCTCTAGTTTATTTGATTGAACCTCACCCTCAATTCTTGTGTTCATCCTTCGGGATAGATACAGGATTTGAGGTAAAGCGCTCTTTCATTTAAATTATGAAAATTATGGGGTCAGTTTGACTTTATCT
Source organism: Phalaenopsis hybrid cultivar (assembly GCA_002079205.1). Classification (NCBI taxonomy): domain Eukaryota; kingdom Viridiplantae; phylum Streptophyta; class Magnoliopsida; order Asparagales; family Orchidaceae; genus Phalaenopsis; species Phalaenopsis hybrid cultivar. The sequence goes on along the minus strand of JXCR01148729.1, from coordinate 464,703 downwards.
TTTTCAAAACTAAAATTTAAAAAAAAACGTCCTTCCGAAGCGGGCAACGGAATTTCAATTCCGATGACCGACAGCTTCTTATGGGAAAACCCCACACCAAAAATAGTGCCGACAGGCGGTTACATTAATGACAACAGACCCTGATTTAGGATCATCTAGACTCTATGGTCACCACATTGACCATTTGGTCAACACTGGTACCCAACTGGTCAAAATTATTCAAATGGTCAACCCGAAGGCCCACTTGGTCAAACTTGGTCAAATTAGTCAACTTGGGAAAAAATGTCAACTCGGATCAAATTTGGTCAAACTTGGTCAAATTGTAAACTTTAGTCAAAATGTTCATTTTGGTCAAAATTGGTCAAACTGAACCATTTGGTCAACCTAAATACCAAATTGGTTAAATTGAACCATTTGGCCGACCCAAGCACCAAATTGGTAAAACTGAACCAATTGGTCAACCCAAACACCAAAATTGGTCAAATTGAACCATTTGGTCAACTATAGATCCCATTGGTCAAACTTTGGTGAAATGGTCAATCTGGAACCCAATGGTCATCACATTGACCACTTGGTCAACCATAGACCCAAATGATCACCATATGATCAATTTAACCATCATGGTCAACCTTGGTCAAACCCAAGCTATACCATTAAATCTAATGACCCCATGACTAACTCGATCATGACATGGTCAAGTAAGTCATCCTAGTCAACCTTGGACCAAAATTGGTCAACCATGGTCAACTCTAATCAAATTTGGTCCACTTTACCATTTTTGGTCAAAACTTGGTGTTTTAAATAAATTATTTTTATTCTCTTAATTAATTAATCACTTAATTAATTAAAGAGAGTGAAATTAAGGATTATTAGACCTGGGATTTAATTCTAAAATCATGGTTTAAGTATATGGCAAGACAAACCCATGGCAACCCTAAACCCATGCTTTACATTTAAACCCTAAATTTAACTCATGAAAAATTACTAATGGGTCATCCATGACTCGTGCGATTTATCATGACTTGCCAAGACCCATGAAAGACCCATGAGTCACAATTTTTAAGTTAAGTCAAAAGTCATCATGAGGTCATACACTCATTGGATGGAAGCCAAGATCAAAACCTAATCCACACATTAATGGAGGCTCTTCATGGATATCTTACGAAAACTCATCAATAGCTATCCTTCGCCAGAGAACTTATCCTCTACCATCATGAACCACCAGCAAGCCCCTCCAATCAGTCTCAATCTTATCCAAGCACATCCATTGCTATAAATAAGCTAAACCGAGAGCTTCCAAAGGAGAACACAACCTACACTGCACGAACCCTGCAGCAATTAAGACTAAAAAGTGTTTCATATACCTTAGGTAGTAAAACCCCATAAAATTAGCCTTTGAAATCCCACATTGAGCTCCAATTTTGGGGTTCAAATCCAGGGCTCTTTTTGGGTTTGACACAAACCCATCAAAAAGTCCAATACAACTCCTCTAAAAGCTTCTCTAGGCTCTATGAAGAGGTTTCCAATCAAAGTTGGCCCTTCTTATAGACTCCAACCCACTGTTAGCTAAAACCGTGGATCCATTTCAGCTCGGATATATCTCGGCCCGATTTCATTCCAAATTGGACATGGAAAGAGCTTTGAAAGGACCTAGCGACCATTTCTATTAAGTTTGATTAGTCTTCACCTCATCAAAGNATTTATATTGAAATACATTTAATTTTCAACTATTTTTGCTATTTAAAATATGAAATAACAAATTCACAGACAAGTAGTTAGTAAATCAGGCCATTTTGGGGATGTTTAATTTGTTGTTTAATAAGTACAATGTAATCCTTCTGTAGTAGTTTTAAAAATTCATCTGTTTGGTTCTATGAATCATAAATACAATGTAATAATACTATGCACTTTGGACTTCATCAATGTATTTGAAAATTTTTTGGATTTGTGCTCATTCCAAATAGACTCTTTGTAGTGGCCCGAGTTCCATATTTTTTTGCAGGGAGACTTATAATCAAATTAAGCATCTCGATGAGACGAATCCAAGTATCCAAGATCATTCAATTCTAACATCATTAAGGAGCTCAAATATCCACAGGATGTCGTCGATCAAGGGAATATCTATGGAACGTCTGATGTAGTGGCCTGAGTTCCATATTTTTTTTTCCAGGGACTCTTATCCCAAACTCTATAAATAGAGTCATACTTCTTCATGAAGAGGGGCCTGAGCCTTGAATTGGAAGAATAGCTAGGCCTGGAGTTGAATTGTAAAGAAGTTGAATTCTAGTGTCGTTTCTGACTAAGGACCCAACAATCACTCGTCGGCAACTATAGACTACCCTCTACTTGTTGCAAGCGGAATCACGACGTACGCTGCAAAATATCAGTGTACGTTGCGAAGTAACGATGCACCCAACTAAGTAGTGCATTCTCCTGATTGTTGTGCAGTGACCCATCTTAAGACAGTATAATAAAGTTCCAATAACCACTCTCAATGACAATCACTCTGGGTCGTTTTGAACGAACATTGTACTTCGAGGACTGTGTAGTTATTTCTCGCTTGTAGGATAAGCGCACTCACTAGTTCATAATAATTCGTTTTGATCGGGCCAGACCCCCGTGATTTTTCCTTTCCAGGTTTTTTACTTAAAAACTTATGGTGTTTTACCTATTACTTCTATTATATGAATGATTGTTAGATTTTCTTGTAATATTAAGATGCAAAATAATTACAAAAGTATAACAATGAATAATAATATGCCCATATCCTCTAAAGGGAAAAATATTAAATGATTCTGGGTAGTGTATTCGTGATCTACTTCAAATATTATATTTATAATGTATTCGAGATGTACATCTCTAATTCATATATACATACAGATAATTGCATGTAATATTCATCATCTCTCAAGAGTAGGGGTGTAAACGAACCAAACACAAACGAACAAAGCTTGTGTTTATGTTCGGTTCGCTAGAAATTTAGTTGGTTTGAAATAAGCTCATGTTCGAAATTGTTCGTGAAGTCATTATTCGCGTTCGTTTCTTAACGAACGAGCCGAACACGAGCTGTTCGCGAATAACAAGTCAGTTTCACATCCCTAATATTAATATATATAAATAATATGTTAATTATATAACTTGTATTATATAAATACTTAATATCTATAATAGTACATTATCAATATAGTATATAAATATATTATTAAAATTAATTTATTATATATATAATTTATAAAATTTAATTTTTTTATATATAATTATTTTAAATTATTTTATATTTCGAATAATAATGATTCTAACACGAACAATAAAACACGAAATCTAACACAAATTGTTCGCAAATAACGAGCTTTTTTCAGACAGTCCTGCCCAAGAGAAGTTTGAATTTAAAATCAAAATTCAAAAGAAATTCGAAAATAGCCAAAGCACGGGAGAGGTCTGACATGAGATTTCAATTGCCAATAAGAGCGGGCATGTGGCATTTATTTACATGTACCAGACGGCATTAATTCGGGCTACGCCAATTGGCTCGTAATCATTGCAATTTCATGCGATCACGGCAAGGATCAATTTTTCTCCAGTTATGATTTGTAGTTAAGAAGTCAGCGTAACTTTTTATGTAAAATCTAGGGGAAAAAGCTCTTTTTTTTTCCATAAAATAATGAATTATACAATATTTTTTACGACTTTAAATGTTGAAAAAAAAATAGTTTATAATTAAAATAATGAAAATAAGTTCTCTTTAGAGTTTTTTTTTAGAAATTTAGATTAAAATAATTAGAATAACACTTTTAAAAATTATAAATAGACATGCATTATTCATGCGAAAGATATTTAAATTTAAAAATAGTGAGATTTTAACTTTAAAGGATTTTAAAAACTCAATTTAGCCATTAATATTGGTGCCACCATTTATCGAGCTCATCACGTATATTATCATCATCATATGAGAGATGTGCACCGTCATTTGATGGATGTCGTTCAATTGTTGCATCAGCTATTCTATTTCTACCATAACTTTTAATGCAGACATGAAACCAACTAAATATTATCAACTTTTTATTCTCATTTTTTCTAGACTTCTTGTTGAGAAATTAGAGCGAAGAAAAACAGGAATTGACACAAATCCAGAAGAGCACACAGAGATTTAACGAGGTTCGGCAAAGATGTCTGCGTCCACGGGAGTAGAGCGGCGAGTTCCCTTCAATATTCAGAAAAGAGATTACAGAAATCAGAGATACCTCCTAGGGTTACAAACAGACCTATTTATAACCCCATGAGTAAATTCTAAGTACAATATGTAATTACAAAATTACCCCTGTACTGTACTGTGTGGTCCCGATTTGGACAGATTCTTCCGCTCCGCTCCACCTCGCTTCACTTCGTTCCATCGTCTGTCCCTATATGGTATATGAGACATACCATAACAAATCTCCACCTTGATAAATATTCAATCCCTTAGGAGAAAAATGATACCTGGGAGTTAGACCTGCACCACTGTCGATTGAGCCACCGTGCTTCTCTAGAATTTACACACATTCAACAAGTTCAAACAATGCAAGAACTTGTTGATAGTAACTGGCTTGGTTAACATATCAGCTACATTTTCATCAGTATGAACCTTTTGCAACAATATCTCACCAGAAGCAATCAATCTCTGATCTTGTGATACCAGACATCAATGTACTTGGTTCTCGCATTGTACACATGGTTCTTAGCTAGATAAATAGCACTCTGACTGTCACAATGCAACTGAACTCCACCTTGCTCAATGCCCAGTCCTTTACTAGCCAGTAAGCCATAAGGCTTCTTTAGCAGCTTCAACTACTGTCATGTACTCAGCTTCAGTGGTATATAATACCACAATAGACTGAGTTATTGATTTCCAACATATAGGCCCTCCAACAAGAGCAAACACATACCGAGTTGTAGATCTTCTGTCATTCAAATCACCTGCATAGTCTGAATCAACGTACCCCACACTTAATAATCATTTTGCTGACTGTCAAAAATAATTCTATGTCCTATAGTACCCTTCAGATACTTGAAAATTCACTTGGCTGCTTCCTAATGTCGTCATCCAGGTTTAGTCATGTATTTGCAGACTTGACTAACAACATCAGCCAAATCAGGACGAGTACATATCATTGCATACATCAAGCATCCAACTGCACTGGCATATGAAACCTTTGTCATCTCTTCGATTTCTGTATTTGTTTTAGGACACTGTTCTGAAGAAAGCTTAAAAATGATTTGCCAAAGGAGTGCTTGCAGGCTTTGCTTTGCTCATCTCAAATATTTCCAACACTTTTTCAACATAGTCTCATTGAGATAACATAATCGTCTTGAGCCTCTATTTCGATGAATTTTTATTCCAAGAAACTTCTTCGTAGGACCCAAGTCCTTCATGTCAAATTTCTAGCTCAATAAAGCTTTCAAACCATAGACATTATTCATATGCTTCACAACAATCAGTATATCTTCAACATACAGTAATAGAAAATTAAAAGAACGATCATCAAGACTCTTCACATAAACACAACAATCATACTCACATCTCTTGTAGCCAATCTGAATCATGTAGGAGTCGAACCGCTTGTACAATTGTTTTGGAGAAAGTTTCAACCCATACAGTGATTTCTTTAACCTGCAAACCAGATGCTCTTGTTCAGGTTGACTGAACCCTTCTGGCTGCTCCATGTAAATATGCTCCTCTAGATCACCATGCAAGAGAGCAATTTTAACATTCATCTGCTCCAAATGCAAATCTCAAATGACTACTAATGCAAGCACTGTCTTGATTGAAGTATGTTTGACCACAGGAGAAAAAAAATTATCATAATCTATCATCTTCTGTTGTGAAAATCCCTTTGCTATTGGTCAAACGTTGAACTTTTCCCCTTATTTTTCTGATACTGCTAGTTTCCTTTTGTACACCCATTGCACCCAATAGCCTTATTTCCCTCAGGAAATTGAACTAGCCCCTAGTGCAAATTTTCTACAAAGACTCCATCTTCTCAACCATTGCACCCATCCATTTCTCTTTCTCCTGGCTAGTGATAGCTCCTTGAAAAGTGGTTGTATCATCGCTGCTGATGAGAAGTGCACAAGAGACCAAGTCTTCATAACCCAATCTGCTAGGAGGTCTTATATTGATGTGTCTTTATCTGTCTCTGGCTAGATTATAATTTTGCAGATCATCTGGAATAGAATCATCAGGTGTTGAATTTGAACATTTAACTCTCTCAGTTGCTTCTAGATGTTGTTCTAAATCCATATGCACTGCATCTGAACTGGAACTATTCCCTTGCACTTTGTCTTGATTTTGTTGTAACATGGATTGTTCATAAAAAACTGCATCCCAGCTGATCAACATTTTCTTTGTAATCGGATCCCAAAACTTGTATCCTTTCACACCTTTCTGGTAGCCCAAAAAGACGCACTTCTTGGATTTTGCATCAAGTTTTGATATTTCATCTCTAGGTGCATGCAGATAAGCAAAACAACAAAAAATTCGTAAATGATCAAAATTAACTGATTACCTGTCCATAACTCTTTTGCGACCTTGCCACCCAATGATGCTCGATGTGATCTATTGATGAGATAACATGTCATACTCACATCAAGTCGTGACAAGTATGGGATTGTTCGATTGAAGCCATTAACATATTGAGTCATATTAGAACCTTCCTGCATCTTCAGCCCACACAGCTTTTTCTTCAAATACAATTTATTCGTGACATATTTAGCCATAAAATGTGTTTTCAATTTCTTCTATACCCCCATGAAGATTTTAGATTCATTACGAGATACATAACCTCATCTGTCAGGCATATGCGTATAGTTGCTGCCGTCTGTTGTTGTAATGCTTTCCAACTTCATCCTCCATGGAATCTAGTTTTGTTGCCCGCAAAGCCTTCATGATTTTGTGTTGTGCCAATATATCTTTTACCCTTATTTGCCATAATTTGAAGTTATCAGTTCCTTCGAACTTCACCACTTCAAATTTTACACCAGATAATGTCCTTTGAAATTACTCCTGCCTCGAACTTTTCTTGAAAAATTCCCTCAAAATACTTCGTCTATTCCTCGCCTTTTTCGCGTCCTCGGAATAGCACCGTGTGCACCACGAAATATCTCTAGCAAAGGAATAAAATCAGAGGAATATTTTGTGGCCTTTAGAAAAGAAAAATAGCCTCATGCAAAGTAATAATCAAACCTCAAAAGGAAATAAATCTACCACCAATTCCTGCGCAAAATTCGCGGCCAGCCAACAGAGGAAACAAATTCAGCGACGGATCTCCCTCCGTCTCCCTCCTCCTGCAAAAGAAATTAGGAAATAGCCTTCCTTTCAAAAATCGCCTTGAGAGGTAATTCCTCTTATTTTTCTTTTCTGCAGCCGCCTCTTCCCGCAGAGAAAAGGAAATCGAAGATTCCTTCCGATATTCAAAAAATCGCGTCCAACAGAGATCACGTCCAACAGAGAATTCAGAAGCCTGGAGTCGGACCTTCCTCTTCAGGTCATGCGGGAAGAAGCCTTGAACCGCCGCCGCACAATAACCACGCTTCACCGCTGAAATATTTTCCTGCAACGAAATCGTCGTTCCGCCGAACTCCTCTGCGCCTAACCATCTGAAGCTTCATGCATAACCGATCACGGAAGAACAAAAAATTGCACCTTCTTCTTCTTTGCACTTTGAACTGCGCCAAATCAAATATGCCTAGCTGCCAAATTTCTCCGCCAAAATCTTCTTCGTTTTTGCACCGCTGAAATTTTTTCTTCCTGCCCTTGAATCAGGCTCTGATATCACTTGTTGAGAAATTAAAGTGAAGAAAAACATGAATCGACACAAATTCAGAAGAACACACAAAGATTTATGAGGTTCGGTAAGATGCCTACGTCTTCACGAGCAGAGTGACGAGTTCCTTTCAATATTCAGAAAAGAAATTCCATAAATCAGGGATACCTCCTGGGGTTACAAACAAATCTATTTATAACCCCATGAGTAAACCTTAAGTATAATATGTAATTACAACATTACCCTTGTATCGAACCTTGGGGTGTTGCCACCGCACCCCCAAACCACATAATGTAACTTCCCGATTTGGATAGATTCTTCTGCTCTGCTTCGTTTCAACGTCTGTCCATATATGATATATGAGTCATACCATAACGCTTCTCTTAATCTCATATACATAATAAACTATTTTAACACTGTTGTGTGCCAAAAAAATCATGATGGTCTAATGATAATTTAATGTCCTAGTGTTGTATCAAGATCATCACTCACAGAGATAAAAGAGAACTAGAGTGAGGAGACACCATAACTTTTACGTCGAAAAAACCTGGAAGGAAAAAAACTACAGGGTCTAGCCATTCAAAATAATACACTATCTAATTGCAAGTACATAAGTTCAATCTTCTCCTGAATTAGAGAAGATGAAGTTACAAAGTTGATAATCATAATCTAAATAATAATGTAGCTATAATACCCATACTTGGTTTACAACAAATACAATTCTTGGTTGTAATAGTGATAATTTTTCAGAAAGACTTAGGTGTTGACTATAATACTAGTGATTGGCCAAAGAGGGTATAGTTGGAATTCTTTATAGGAGTAGTTGGCCACAGAGGTTGAACTTGATTGATACAAAGACATTAGTTGGTCATAACAGTTATAGTCAGTGGCCACAATAGTATCGGTTGGTTATAAAAATTTTAGTTGGTCACAAATGTCATAGTTGGTTGTTAAAAAAATAGTACTTGGTCAGAAAGGGTGTAGTTGATGCCTGCAAAAGCGGGAATCAACCGCAGAGGTCGCAGTTGAAAAATGTAATGGCAGTTGTTGGCCACAAATGTCGTGCTTGTTGCTATAAGGACAATATTTGACCATAAAAATGTCGTGCTTTTTGCTATAAGGACAATATTTGACCATAAAAGTTATAGTCATTCGTTGCAATAGCGACGGTTGGTCATAGAAGCTGAAGTTGAAAAATGTAATAGTAATAGTTGGTCACAAAGATCATAACTGGTCGTTGCAATGCAATGGTTCATCATAAAGATTGTAGTCGATGGTTGTGATAGCAATAGTTGTCCATAGATGTAACAGTTAGAAACTGCAACATAAGAAGTTGGCCACAAAAGTCACAATTGGTTGCAACAAATGGAGTAGTTGACCATAAAAAATGTTGTTAGTTGCTCAATTATTAGTTGGCCACAAAGGTTGTAGGTGATTGCAATAGCATTCGTAATTGGTCATAGATATCATAGGTGGAAGCTATAACAGTAGTAGTTGGTCACTGCAATTGTGCCAGTTAGCCACAGAGGTCATAATTGGTCATTGTAATGGCAACAATTGGTCACGAATGTCGTAGTTGGAAGTTGTAATGGCGACAGTTGGCCAAAGAGGTTGTTGTTAGTAACTATAATAGTATCAGTTGGTCATGGAGGACGTATTTGGAAGCTATAATTGTATTAGTTTGTCAAATATGTCACATTTGGTGACTACAATATCATTAGTTGATCACAATTATTGTAGTTGGTGACTCTAATAATGATTACTGGACACAAAGATCGTAGTTAGAACCTGTAACAGTAGTGGTTGACCACATAAGACATAGTTGGTGACTGCAATATGATTATTTAGCCTCATTGGTCATAATTGGTGACTGTAATATTGTTGGTTGATCACAGAGGTCATAGTTGGTGACTACAATAATTTTAGTTGGAAACATAAGCGATAGTTTGAAGTTGTAACAAAATTAGTTGGCTACATATGCAATTTTTTATGACTTGACGCTTTTATTAGTGAGAACTAGGTTATAATTTTACACTAAACACTATACTTGTCTATGTAAAACGAAAAGAAAAAAATGCAAGTGTTAGAAACAATCTTCATATTATTGGTATGATTGTCATAAGTAGTGGTCACTGTCATTCGGAGCTCAGAGGCGACAAGCGATGACAGTCGGTGATTATCAAAGAACGTGATGTGCAATGTTCAATGGTGATTGACAACTATGAAGGTCGAAAGCTATCATCGTGTTTTGAATGCAAGTGTTATATATTGAAGCCATATTTTGAATGCGATGTTTGCAAACAGGAATCGTATGCTGCAAAATGTCGGGGGTGGCAAGCAGCGACGACCGACAATGATCGACGATGGCCAACTGGTGGTGATCTACATCAGTCAGCAGCTACGAAGGTCGAGAGTTAGCACTAAGTCTTCAGTCCGAAATAAGCTATGGAATTCTATTTTTTTCTCCTCTCTCTCTCTCTCAAGTGAAAAGAGGTCTATTCATAGCTTCTAAGAGGGGAATTTTTGTCTTTTAGCAAACAACTTTCTCAACCATCTAATGAACGACCCATATTAATCCCCTTAATCATAGAAATTTATTTAATGATTTGAGTACCTTAATGACCTTGTAATTGAGTCATCTTAGCTCATAGGATTTCGTAGTAAAGACACTCGATTTGACAAAATATGTCAAATTTACAGTTCATTGGATCATTCAGTTGACAATTGAAAGCTTTTAAATGTACTTCAACGGCTTTATCTGAGCTTGACTAAACACTGATTGACCAAATTTTAGTGTCATTGGGTTCATCTTGTCGATACTAACTATAAACTTGTTGAAATTAGAGCATTACATGATCTTGAACTCCAATTTATAATTAAAAAATGCATCAAGAATCGTGTTGAATGATAAAATTTTCCTGAAAAGACATCAAATATGGCCACCCCTTATATATATATATATATATATATATATATTTCTTTTCAGCTATCATGTGTTCTTTTTGTTTTATGTGTTTGTGTATTAGATTCTCATGAAGATAAGTTCTGTTATTACAGAGACAGAACCAGCCTTTTTTTTTTAGAGAGGGGCAACCGAGGACGAAGTAATATTTCAAGAGAGACAAAATTAAATTTCAGGATGAGCAAAAGACCAAATTTCCCCCCTGATTCCGTAGCGCACATTGAGACTAATTATTCTTGAAAGCTGACAAAAAATTTGACAAATTGAAAAATTAAGGAGGAAAGCTGTGAGTTTGACCATTAAATTTATATAGAAAATATTTAATTGAATAAATCAGTAGTCAATGATTAAGATATTAGCTGTGAAATTCTTCACATTGTTAGTGTTTTAAAGAACGTTAGTCGAGCATCAAAACCTCTCTACAGTCAACGACTCACCGGAATTAACATACACATTGTTAATAAAAATTATAATATATTTAAGGTCTATATAGCATGTTTTAGTAATTAAAATTTATAAATTAAAATAAAAAAAAAACTATAATTATTTTTCATGGATAATATGAATGCATTTGCTCGTATAAATTACAAATCTTGGTAGAAAAATTAAGCCAAAAAAAAAAAAAACATTCATATATATAAGAATTGTTTTAATATGGGCAGTTCGACTACCGTCAACCATCGACAACCACCCCTGTTTGCTATCATCAGTGACCTTTGTTTGCTAATGACATATCTCAAACAATGTCGTAAAATGTAACACCGTATTGAGATAATAACTTCCAGTCTTTGTAGTTACTGACTACCATCTACCATCGCAAGTCACTGCTTCTCACGATCATTGGCAACCCCCACTTATTAACTTCGTATCTAAAATACACCCGTAACATAAAATATCATATTGAAGATCCAGAGAACTTCCGGTGACCACTTCTTACAGCTCTCATATTCATTATACAGTATTTATCTCCACACTGTGTTGTATCTGGAATAAAATTACAACTCTACTCCATCACTCGTGAGAAAATGATAAATTTTTGTACTCAAGTATAGTAGATTACTTTGATTAAACTATATACCGTGGGCTTTTTATGCTTATTCCTCCTTCCATGTGTTAGATCTTCGTATAATATTAAAAATATTAATTTATCACTATATTACAATAAATTTTCTGGCACTCAATAAATATTAACTAGAATTTTCTAATTTATTTTTTCATTAATATAATTAAAGTTTTTCTCCTCTTTACAGGCTTAAAGTTAGTTACCAGAAATTATTGCATCGACATCATATTCAAATTTGTTTCAGGTGTCCAATAACAGGGGGGCCATGTGACAATTTGGGACCAGTGACATACACAATTTGGTCCCGAGTTGCCACGTGACACCCTGTTATCGCACATCTTCTAAAGTTACACATACCACAGGTGGGGAAGCAATTCAAAGAAGTGGGCTTCAACAACCACACCAACCCCTGCGGCTTTATTATAATAAAATAAGACTCCAAAACCACACGCCTTTGCTCAGTCATCCCCCGTATCATTAGGCGTTAATTAATTAATTATTATTATTATTATTTAATTAATACCAAATAAACATTTCCCTGCCTTAGAAAATACTATTTAGATGAATTTAATTATAGATATTGTGACACTATTATAATAAAGCATGCAAATGGCCCCACTTTTTCTTTCTAACCCTCACCTAATATTTAAATGACATTATGAAACCATGTATGAGAATCTATGTGCTAATCTGCAATTAAAATTGTGTATGAAGATGGAGTAGGTGAATACAAATTAAAAATTAAAAATTAAAAATTAAAAAGCCTAGTTTAGTGGGTGAGGTAGAGTTATTTAATTCAAATAATTGAATTTATTAAGCACAATATTTTGTAATAGCATAAACATAATCCAATTTATTAAGACTTAATTGTCCCCAATAAAAAGTACATATATACCCCCACAATTTTTATGTATTTATATATATGACCTCTAAAATTTTGATATTTATACTTATAATATCCCCCCAAATAAAAATATTATTAAGTATTTACACCACACGTTGTAGAGTTAGATTTTAGCTACAAGATTAAAAATTGCTAAAAAAAAGAGCCAATTTTGACTTGAATTAAACCAAACAAGATTAGATCATGAGCCAAACTTAATAGATTATTTCTAGTGGGTTTGGATTAGATAAAATAAGCTTTAAATCTACTCAAAGTATAAATAATAAGTAAATTTAAGCTCTATATATATTCAATTAATTTTTTTTTCAAAGTACATAATTTTATTTTATTTTTTTTAAATGAGAAGGTTTAAGAAAATTAATCGATAAGTTTCATTTACCTTAAAAAAAATAACGGTAATGTCTCGTAATGTCTGTGAGCACACACAACCCGAGAAAGATGTGTAAGAAAGGTGAAAGAACATGAATGTCCTCACTATAACTGAAGTATGTGTTATGTTTTCGGATCTCACTCCGAAAGAGCGGAGGAGGTGATTTAATGTGAAGAGGAGATGAGAAAGGTTCAGTAGGAGTCATGATGTTTGATTGGTCAGTTCGTTCGATAGAATGGTTAGACCAATTTGGTTGCTAGATCGACAAGATAGTTCAGCAGATTAGCTCAACAATAGCTATAAGATAAAACATCAACTAGTGAGGTTGGCAGATCACCCTTATGAGTCATGTCAATGAGACTTGTGACTTCTGGACGGTTTGGCTAACCCAAACCGCACGAGAAATGTTGAGTGTGAACTTTGGCATCTGAACATTGTTTTTTGGTATACAACTACATGAATATTCCTTTTGTCATTTTAAAATTAGGGTGTGTTTATCTAAAAGCTTATTTAACATGTAATTGATGCCTTTTATGGTATTTTATTAAAGGTTTTTTCTTTGTATAATTTAATTGAGGGCATTGCTCACGGAAGAAGATTATTTCACGTACATATAACACACATAATGCTGTGCACATAGCTATGTATTTAAGTGAGACTTGTGAAAACATATTGCACTCAATGCATGGCTTATTAATACTAATTCAAGTTGATGAATCATCAACTTGAATAAGTATTAATTAAGCCGAATTCAAGCTATAAATTGCTATGCATTGAGTGCAACGTATAGCTTCGACATAATTCCTCTTTGTCCCGTGTTTGAATCCATCTGAGCCAAATTAACACATATAAAAATCAAAGGATTTAAATGCGAATGAGATAATTTAATCTTTTTAAATCAATTTTTATAAGAAAATAAAAGGCATATATATATATATATATATATATATATATATATATATATATATA
>JXCR01148729.1:424153-450493 GCA_002079205.1 Phalaenopsis hybrid cultivar | reverse complement strand
ATTAATATGTTATATACTCATTATCAAAATTTAATGAAATAAATACAACTGTTTGTAGGTCGTGAATAAAAGGCATATATATATATATATATATACTTTCAGCTACAAGCTAAACCCAATTTGATATCGAGACATAATTCCTAAGCTCTGTTGCACTTGATTTGACCCATCTGAAGTAATGTCTCCTTAGCTATAAGATGTTGATGACAAGATGTTGGAGTCATAGTCCCTATTTGAATAGCATGAGCAATAACTTAAATCCATTTGAAACACACAATAAATACATTAGACCATCCAATCATATATTTGTAATCATCAAAAGCAATGTGATATGCCATAAAATTCATAAAATTAATAATGTTACATAGTGCCGGTGAATGCAAGATGCCATGAATATCGCGAATGGCCATGGCATAAGAAGATAGGATGCGAGAGCAAACGACTTCGTTGAGATTCGCAAGTGGCACGACAAGGCAAATGATGTGGAAGAATGCCTAAAAGGAACTAGAGAGCACTAAAGATGATTTGATCCTTTTCCCTAAGGTGGAAACAACATTAACAAAAAGCGAAAAAAGTGAAGCAACACAAGGTCATAATGACGATTGAGGGCAGTAAAGACAAAGGCATTGAGATCCAGATGTAGCGTACAAGGCGATGCAAGAACATCATGGTTGCGACTAAAGTCGATCAAATTGAACCTCTTCTAAAGGTGGGAACGCACAACTTGAAGGGGATAGTCGATGATAATGGAAGATTATCGATGCCATAGTTAATTGTTGAAATAAATTTTCCTTAAAGATAATGATGGCATGCTAAAAAAACTAAAGAGTGAGGAGCCGTGAGAAGGGCAAGATGTTGATGGAGGACAAATAGGACAAAATCCCTCTTAAAGGAAAAAATGACACAGATGATGTTTGAAAGACAAATATGTGATTGGGCAAAGACAAATCAAACCTCCTAGTGTGGTGAAAATAGCACAGCCTAAAGGTTGGGGTCCATGTGGCATAAGAAGATCATGAAGGCCACTAAAAGAAGATAAAATTGGACCACTTTGTGAGTAAGCAATAAATGAAGCTGATAGGTGTTATTGTGAACAACGATGAAGGATAGTAGTTCAAACAATTCCTCTACCAATAGCAGAGGAAAATGAATGCCTTGAAATAAATTAATTGACAGTTGGGATAGTCCCTCCTCTCCTACAAAAGTAAGACAATTAAACAACTTAGAATCCACATTGCAGCCATCGACGGTCGGAACAGTCCCTCCAATCAAAAGAATGGAGATTGGGAGATTGAGGCTGGTCGAGACAATTCCTTCCCTAGGAAGTATGTAGGAATTCATGACACAAATTATCAAAGTAATGACTTCAGATATTAAATGACTGAGTGCAACAGGTTGTCAAGGCTACAGAAGATAGCTGGATCAACCTAAAAGTGATAACAAAGGCGCCACGAAAAGATTATGTATATAAGACGACCAAATTAATCCTTGGAGGTGGTCGCAAAGAGAATATAAAGATGTTGTGGATGATGACGGAAGACATCATAGCTATAATCTAGATGATGTGAGACTAAACAACCAAGTGTTTGTAAGCCATTACAAATGAATGGGATAAACTTTCCCTGATAGGGTACTGGATGAAGCGAAGTAAGTGGACCTAAAGACGTCAAGACGAACTATCTTGTTAAAGGAGATGGATTAAATAACCTAAAGTTGCTGAGCAACTGCAGATGAGATGGTCCTCTTGAAAAATAGAGAATTGGAACAACCTAAAATTGATAGGTAACTAAAGGTACGTGATATTCTCTCCTAATAAGATGTGATTGGTGACTGCAAGAACTAAGATGGTCCCACTCAAAGTGAACTAAATAACCCATAGTAAGAAAAAAACTGAAGGCAATAGAACCACTTCCAACCCTAGAAGGTGCTGACTCAAAGTCAATAGAATACTTAAGGAGGCCGAGACAGGCCCGCAAATGAAGAGAGGGAGGATTGAAAGATTTAAAGTTGATTGTAAAAGAATTCAATAACACAAGCACGACATGTCGAAACTTTATATGATGGCCAGAACTTGAAATTTTCTGCAGTCCAAATTTCAAAATGTTTAAATGAAGGGATTATAGCTATTTATATATTTTAATGAGGCATTTCAATTCTTTGCTAGAATTAAATTAAAATATTTCATATTCTTATTAAAAATGGATGGACAACACTACACCCTCACATGACAAACAATAAATGTGATCCCACCCAAGAATAGTCGAATTGTCCAATTGCCCAGCCTATGCCAGAACTGGTAAACACTTAATTTCTCTAATCAATGAACAAAACAAATCATCTTATAGATCTCAATGTCATAATAAAATAGTCAAGGAATTGAAATTTCAATGACAGTTTTAAGAATGATAATGATATCCACAATTAAAACACGACAAAAAAGTATTAGGGTCATACAATGATGAAGGATAAATAAAGCATTTATAATAGAAAATCAATTTAATTTTCTTCCACATAAATCCACCACGATGCATTATTAAAACAAAGCCAACAGACCATAAAAAAAAGAGAAATATGATAAGCATACAAATGGTTTTTCTTTAAGGCACATGAGTATTATATTATCAATTTAATACAAAACCTATTAGAAGATATGGACATAGAAATTAAAACAAATTATATGGTGAGCAATTTTGATGAAAGTAACATGATGATCAATCAAACTTGTTGGCAGATGTATTGATATGAGTTATAGGCCGACTCAACAATACAAAAGAATAAGAATAGGAGAGATATGAGCGCAAAACAACACAAAATATAATAATGAATAAATGCGACAACATTGAAAATTATGATAATTTTTATGATAAAACTTAGAGAAACATGGTATGAAATGATTTTAAAAAATAGGTCGTAGAAGTAGTATCTGTTTACAAAAAGATGAAGGAAATAAAAAATAGGCAAATTGAGTGAACAAAGTAGGTGGGACAAAAATAGGCAAAAAAAAAAACCAATATAGTTAAAAAAGAAATGAGTGTTGATATTTCTTTTTTTTTTCTAAGAATATTACTTCTTTAAAAAGGAGTACTGATACACCAAACAAAATTGGGCTAACCAATCTTCAAGAGAAATTACTCCACTTATTCTATGCCACTCAAAACAACAAAAAGATGACTAAACCAATGCATGGAGGCAGTACTTTAAAAAGAGTAACATTTGTGCCAATAAATTCTTTTCGATAAATCAAACCTTTTGTTAGCATAATTAAGATATTATGAAGTCATTTCGCCTTCGATTTAATTTTTTGAAAACATCAAACTAAATTTATGAATTACTTTTGAGCACTGTCAATTGAAAATTGTGATTTAAAATATCTAATTTTTTACAAACCCAACCAGCATTACCCAAATATTAGAGGTCGTTTTGATGAATCGTTATTCTCCTTGAACATGAGATGTTACATCCATTTAGCAATGTTCATTTTACCTTCAATCTAATTATTTTTATACCCAAACCTTCACCATTAATTCTAATTTCCCATCCATAAGGTGGGTATTCTCACTTCATCCCAAATGCCTAAATCAATGAGCTCACTTTTCAGGATTTTATATTCAATGATGCTACTCCTACCTTCCTATAATATAATCATTTCTCAATCTATAATTCTTAGTTCGCCACGAACTTAAACCATCATTCTCTCTCTCTCTCTCTGTTTTTTAACATTCAATTTGCCTGTCATCAACTTATTAAATAGCAAAATCATAAATTTAAAACTTTACCTTCAAACATCTAAAAATATATTATTATTTCATAACAATCTTCTCTTCAATATCTATGTGTGAAACCAAAATGATGGCCAAATACAATATCACTGTTATATAATTAAATAAGACAGCTATTTTTGTTCATGCGACAAATATGAAACTTGATAGATTGATACAAGCAAATGAACAATATTAAGAAAACTAAAATCTTAAACCAACAAGGCAGAAACAGCCTTAAAACTGTAAATAACAAAACGATTCAAGATATATAAGGGCGAAGCCACGATAACAATCAGGTTTTCACATTGTTGTATCCTATCTTCAAATGAGATTCAATGTCCAATAAATCTCAGAACATAAGAGGAGCAAACCTTGCAGTAACATCAAATATCAAAATTTTCAAATTCCAACATCTACTTCTCCGACGAGTTAGGCCCCCTCTTCTTTCCAAAGCCAACGACTGCAGAACAACAATGGAGTTCAGTAACAGCTATTAAATTCATACTATCATTCAATATAAGAAAAGGAATGGCAGATCACCGGCAGTTACAAAGCGGCGATTGTACTGCATCCGCTTGTAAGCCCTCCCCCTTGGTTTCTTCTTCTTGTCCTGCTTCGAAACCTTCGGCGTTTGCCCTCTCACCTTACCTGCGCGAGCCAGAGATCCGTGCACCTTTCCTGGAGGGCAAAAACATCGCAATAAACACCGAATATAAAATGAAGACGAAAACTAGATTTAGAAGAAAGAAAAAATGTCCAGAAAGAAGAAGAATTGCAGAGGAAAATAGAGAAGTGGGCTCACCCATGGCGGATTTGTGGGTTAGAAAGAGGAGTACTTTCTTCCTCGCAGTTCCTCTTCTTCGGATTTCAGCGGTTCGGCTGGCGTGTGTTTGTCAAAGTTTGCGCATTACTCAACCCTAGTTTTGTTTGGAATTCTGGACCGTCCAGATTGAAATCAATGGCTGATGACCCAAAAACCAGAGTTGTTCAATTTATTCTAGGTATATTTGCATACATACCTAATACATGAAAAATGAGCGGTATATATGTAAATCTTTCTAAAATAAATAATGTGATTTAATATCCTATGATAATAGACTCATGTTCTTCACATAAAATTGACAATTCAAACAAGACGTTTGAAGAAAAATACAGTTGAATGATAGTAATACACTTAACTAAAAATATTGTAGTCACCAACTATAATTGTTGTAGCCAAACTATGATTATTATAACTACAAACCATATTTTCTTTGTAGCAAACTACGATTGTTTTATCCACCAATTATAGTTGACGTCCCATTATAATTGTTGTGACCAACTTATTACTATATAATTGTAATTGTTAGTTATTGTAATAACAACTTACCTAATACAGTATAATAGCAAATGTCTATATTTTAAAGTTTATAATGAATTATTTTGACTTAGCCGGACCCTATTAAATTTCTACACAAAATTTAATCATCGCTTACATTTTTATTGGTGTGCTTGCTCGAAAATTATATTAAATTAATGCTTAAAATTATTTTGCTATTGAGAATTTTGTAGTACTAAACACTTTTAAAAAATATATTTAATTATTAAAATATAAATATAATAATATAAAAATAGAATATAATAATTTTCAATATATATATATATCAATATCAAAATAAACGATAATTTATCACTCAAATATCAAAATTCTTAACAGCCCTTCCCATCGTTCTTCTCTTCCTTGCCCGTATTCGTCTACTCGACCATCTAGGTTTGCTCGTCGTTGGAGTTTTGCTAAACTTTTGGATCGAGTGTTCATGGCGATTGGATCGGTGGCTTCGGGATCTGGACTGTTCAAGTTTCTGAGGCCTGGCCTCCGTCCGCAGTCGACAGACATTACCGCTGCTGCCACGTGGGGTGTAGCAGCCGCCACCACCGCGCTTTGGATCGTCCAGGTCATTAAGAACCGATCCGCCTTGTATTCTATTTTTTATTTTCTTTTGTCATTGCCTTTGATTACCAATCGGCGATTTTCTTCATCGTTTATTTATCCGTCCCTTTGATTATTGGACGGTGGATACAACTTTTTATGAGTGTTGTTAATTCTTGATTTGATTGTGCTAGTTGTTTTAGAATGTTTATAGTTGTGTAGACCATGTCAAGTTGCANTATTTTCTTTTGTCATTGCCTTTGATTACCAATCGGCGATTTTCTTCATCGTTTATTTATCCGTCCCTTTGAATCTTGGACGGTGGATACAACTTTTTAGGAGTGTTGCTGATTCTTGATTTGATTGTGCTAGTTATTTTAGAATGTTTATAGTTGTGTAGACCATGTCAAGTTGCGATTCGTGGGCAGGCAGTGTTGGATTTGTTATACAATGAATTATATTAGGCCGTATTTTTGGTTTTTGATTTATAATTTGGAATAGCAAGATGAGTCTATCTGATAATAGTGTTAATATCTAACCACTTAAATCAAGNAGCCGCCACCACCGCGCTTTGGATCGTCCAGGTCATTAAGAACCGATCCGCCTTGTATTCTATTTTTTATTTGCTTTTTTCATTGCCTTTGATTACCAGTCGGCGATTTTCTTCATCGTTTATTTATCCGTCCCTTTGATTATTGGACGGTGCATACAACTTTTTATGAGTGTTGCTAATTCTTGATTTGATTGTGCTAGTTGTTTTAGAATGTTTATAGTTGTGTAGGCCATGTCAAGTTGCGATTCTTGGGCAGGCAGTGTTGGATTTGTTATACAATGAATTATATTAGGCCGTATTTTTGGTTTTTGATTTATAATTTGGAATAGCAAGATGAGTCTATCTGATAATAGTGTTAATATCTAACCACTTAAATCAAGGGCTAATTTTGATTAATTTTTTATCTTCTAATATAAATATATAGAACAACTTGTTTAGGTTCACTCATGCATGCCTAAATTTACATACACACATATGGCAAACGTAAAAGGCCTGAGGGAATAATAAAACATTCATTTATTCATAGTATGGATATTTATATGTATATATATGTTAAGTAGTATATATATATTATGCAGATCATTAAATGACAGTGAAATGTGTATCAGTAAAGAATACTTGGACACATCCATGCTAATCCATAAGTTAAAATAAGAATACCAAGAGGCATCATTCATCCCACATCATACTGGTTAGGCTTTTTGCTTGATGAAACTCACAAATGCCTGATTAAATAACACAATATCATCTTTGTATGTCAAACTATTAGTCCTTGCTCTTAGCATCAAACAATCCCCTTGCTTTTAGTGCTGAATTACTTTCACCTTTTTCTCCTATCAACCTCATGCCTTAAATAAAGGTGATGAAGGAATCATGGCACATGCCATTCAACTTGAGTCTTGGGATACATATCTAGAGATCACTATCATTCTGATGGCTTTGTGCATGTTGCATTGTTTGATTTATCTCATTACATTGGCAACTCATTAGATCATAGAATCATCAGGGAACATCTTTTGTTAAAATTATTGACTAAACTACTCATTTTAGTAGGGCTACACCAAAGAAATTGAGGGCTGCTTAAAGCAAATAATATTTTATTCTATTTGGTTGTCCTTAGCATCACACAATAGCTAGCTTGCTAATCCTTTCAGTCATTTGAAACTATCTTGTTCCCTTCATGTATTTTTGGATTTCACTTAGTTGACTCAATCTGTTCAAATTATCAAGAGAACTAGTTAAGATCCCCTTATTTTGACATATTTCTTGATAACTCATTTTAGTAGAAGTTCATATTTGTAATCCTTACAATCACTCGACCAATCCTTAATTGAGGGGACACACCTTTGTTCAACTCAGTATTGACTACATTTAGTCAATCAACTCTAATGACTATTCTACTCTCTCTTTCCTACCATCCTCATGAGTTATAGAAAGGAAATCCCAAATGAAATACGCAGGGTACTATAATCCACCGTCCTTAAAATTTTCACCTTAGGTATGTAGAAAACGTGCATACTTGCTCCTCATTGCGGTTTTAACTTTCTTCATATATTTTTTGCTCCACCATGTTCTTCCAAATTATCTTTGTTATTAGAATCTTTTTTGTTTGATGTTGCTTATCTTATCGGTCCAAAATGATGATGTGAGCTACATCAGAAACATAATGCCTGTGAAATGACATATGAAAAACATCATGCACAGTGTGCAATTTGATTGATAATACTACTTGGCAAGCAATGAATCATACCTCTTATACATTTTTGAATAGCTACATGTACCATGGCTTGATTTTCTCTACTTGATTGAACCCTTTAATACATTTCATGAGGATGCTTCTGAGGATTGGTCAATTTCCATTGGATTTCTTGATGCTTTTGAGCTTTAACGCTTTTATTGTTGGTCTTGAATTTATTGTAGTTGTTTCTCGATGGCTTTGTTCTTCTTATTAATTTCACATACTATTTGTGGTTGTGGTGCTTTTGTTGTTAGTCTTGAATTATTTGTAATTGTTTATTGATGGCTTTGATCTTTTTGTTAGTTTCACATACTATCTGTGTTTAGTTCATTGCTTAGTTTGATCGACACACTAACAATTTGCATTTTGTCGCATACAATGCTTTAGAAGAAGCCATGCTGGTGTTGGATTGCTAATTATTATTTTAAGATTATTCCATTAGAAATAAATATTTCCCCTAGCCATTGATGAAACTGAGCATATACATTCTAACTAGATATTTTTAATTTTAAATAATCCTTTTAAATTGTCCATTGATTTGTGGATGAAAATCAACATTGAAGTTGAGCTGCATTATTAAAGCAACTGTAATTTATCTCCACAATCTTGAGGTAAATCAACCTCTTCAATCTAACATGACGGTCTTTCGTGTTGTGTAGTTGAATGATTTGGTTCACAAAGAGTAAGTTGATGCATTTTGTGTTCGCCGAATAGATAGGAAATGAGAAATCTTCTTCAGTTGATTTACTATCACCCAAGTTGCATTGTGATCATAGGATGGCTTCAACAACCTTGCAATGAAAACCTTTTTTTTTTTTTGTCCTCCTATATCTACATGGGGACTCATAAAATTTGTAGTGATCCACTTGATTTTTAGTACTCAACTTTAAACACTTGATTATGCATTTGCTTACAAATGGGAGAACATTATTATTTTTTCCTTGCTGTATTAATTAGCCTTCAGATATTGGTACTTCCAAGCGTTGACATGAATGATGACAATGTGCTTGATATATGATTTTTCTCTCCAATCTTTACTGCTCAATTCAATTAATTAGTTTTCAAATATGTTTAGCTCTTCTCTATCGGGATGAAATTTTGATTGGTTTCTTTTTTTAGCCTTGCGAATCTACTTGGTTAACATCAAACCTGCTGCTTGAGTTTCTCTAAGTTGATTATGGCTTTCTTGGATAATAGTTGTGACATTTGATTGCTCATTGGGAAGTTTGAGACCACGTTTGGTTTTTTGGGATGATATTGATTCTACAAGTCATAATCTTCTAATATCATTAAGGTTTAGGCCATATCATGAATTGATTGAAGTACATCCTAAATATTTTGTGCATTATGTTCGTGAACTTAGCCTGGGCTTTCACCACTTTAAGTGTATTATGTAAATTCATGGTTTTAGTAACGAGTCCTGAAAGCTATTTTCATCACATCATATTTTTTGCCCTCTAGTTTATGATAATCCCAAACTAAAAATGATTTTGGAAACACCCAAATTCTTGTTTGTTAAAGAGATTATCAATCGTTAGAAGTGGATACTTGTTTTTTTATGTTTGCCTGGTGCAACTCTCGATAATACATGTATAAGTGCATGTTCAGATCCTTTACCTTCATTACCAGAATTGGAGCTCCCCGTAGTCAAAAAATTTGGATGAATGATTATTTGTATGGTATACTTTTTAATTACTTTTTTAGTTCTTACAATTCAATGCTCTACATTTGGTATGGGAGCTTTGTGATAGGTTTCATTCATGGCTGAACATCTATGATGGATTTTTTCGTTTGTGCATAAATAACTTTGTTAAATTACTAGGGAACATATTTGCATAATCTTAAATTTTAGGTACTTCGACTATCTAATTATTTCTTTGACTTTATGCATTTTAACTAAGTAAGCATGACTCCTTTCGGGATTTAGTTGGCCGCTAAAGCGGTTGGCCCTACTAGAGGGCGTTTGGCTGCAACTAGGATTTAGCATTAGTAGGATTTAGTAAATCTGTAATTCGTAAATTCTTTAAATCCATCCTACTCTGGATTTTGTAAATCCAGATTTAAGGAGAATAGAAGGAAAAATTAGGGACCCTACATTCAAAAATTCATAAATCTATGGAACTATTGTATTTTAGCCTTTGGTTGGATTTAGTAAATATAATGATAAATCATGTTAAAAGATGTTAACAAACACCCCCTAAGTGTTATCACTTGTCTTTCACTGTAAAGAAATATAGCTAAGTTCGTGTGGGGGCTTGAAGTTAACCTTCTTTTCTTAACAGTTTGTCACTGCATGATGTTGAGTGACTAAATTCATTCTCAATATGATGTTTAGTTCAATCAATGCAATCATAATTAATGATGAAGAAAATGCCTGAGGTACACTCGAGTTGTTTTTTAATAATATAGTTGCAGAGTTGTGGGGCAAACAATTATTTTGAGAGTTATGGCATTATAGCAGTCCTGAGTTTAAAATGCAATTTTTTACCATAAAAAAATTTGAAATGTAGCAAGAAAATAATAGCTAAATTGAGCATGCTAGTGATTTGAAAAGCAAAGTAGTAAGAAATTTGCCCCAAACAGACCCTTTGTTTTTTTTGAATTAATTTCTCAAACACTTATGAAGAAGCGACATTCTTTCAATCGACATTACACCAGACAGCCTTGGACTCAACAATTTGGACTCAGCGGTCATTACTTGAATTTTTCACTCAACTGCATTTCAAGTAAACAAAGTTTGATAAATACCATGTACCTATCATCATTTTAGCTTCTTTAGTAGATGCTCGTTTAGTGGAAGGTTGACACCTTGTGATGGTTGATTTATTTTTTGGTCCTTTCAATTATTGATACATTGTTCGCTGATAGATCCACTTGACAAATTTGGTCTTGATCCAACATCAATGCTAGGAGCAATCATGAGCTATGTTTTTGAAGTGCTTGCATCGATCATTGACATAAACATTTCCATCATTGCCGTTCATGTTCGTTTCCATATTTCATACATATGGCCTTTGCTTCAAGACCCTACTTGGATGATTGTCTCTCTTTTGAATATTTCTCTTCTTATTTTAGGGGCTTCTTGTCTTTGTAGTTCTTTACTTATTCTTCAACATGATTGCTTCTTGCAATATTGTCTCATAGTTAGACAAGCGAAAAAGTACTTAGAGAAACTCAATAAAATTTCTCAACCCTCACTGAAAGAGAAAGCATTGTCAGTTTTCATTAAGAACTATTAGTGTCTCATATTGTGCTAGCTTTCTAAACTTGGCTTCATACTTGTTTACCTTCATGCTTGACACGTCAAGCGAGTCAGTTCCATTTGCATTTGATAGTGTGCTTCTTGAGGCACATAATTATTTTGAAAGCCTCCTTGAACACTTTTTATGCTATTTCTTCATTCGGTCATTCATCAAATGGAATGTGCTTCGGTGTTCCTATTCATTGGACAGGCCATCCACTGCTAGTACTTGATCTTTGTAGGATTGGTTGATCCGGAGGATACTACTCCATAAATAGGCATGTGGTTGTTATTTTTGCCTTACTCTTGCCTTTGCTGTGTAATTTGTAATTATTCCAATGGTTCATGCCTCAACAAGCACTTCAGTTAGCATATAATCAGTGGTTTATCTTATGTTGGTGTGCTCATCCAACTAGATTTTCCCCATGAATATTTACCCTTGGGCTTTAATATTGGATTTGCCAAGGCTAGAAACAATTTGAAAAGTCTTGCTTAGTTGAATTGTGATGGGGAAGAGAGAATTCGGATTAGTTGTTGAGTGGATTAACGAGCATGTTGTCAAGTTAGGTGGCTTGGGTGTAGGTGGTCAACCCATAATAACAGTTTACAACAACAGCACCAACAACAAGCCTTTATCCCACTAAGTGGGGTCGGCTACATGCATCCTTCGGCTACATGCATCCTTTTTCTCCATTGAATCCTATTGAGTGTCATATTTTCATTTAATTTTAATAAATTAAGATCATTTTTTATACAACATGCTCAATTATTTCTAGGTTTAACATAAGTTGAATCTAAAACATCTACTCTCCTAATAGGATCATCAGATGGTCGACGTTTAATGTGACCAAACCATCTATGGTGACTCTCTCTAATTTTGTCCGCCACTGGAGTTACACTAACCCTATGACGGGTATATTCATTTCGCATTTGTCTCTAAGTGTAAAGCCATAACAATAATTTGGTTGAAAAAATTTCATTTTGAGAATATAAAATATTTATTTTGATCAACTCTAACTGGCATTTAATAACATTAAGGATAGATAATAAAACTGAATAGCCATAGAAATGTTCAACAAAAGTAAGAAAGCAATTGACATCAACAAAGAAGTATTTAGAATGCATGAAAGACACTTGGTCTCATTAAAGTTTTATGTCCAAAAGCGCTACAAGCTTAGAGAAATATGAAGGAGCATAACAAAGCATTGTCGAAGGAAAAGCAAGCTAGAGTATGATTTATGACTTGAGAAGACAATTCTAAGTTCATACTTTTGGAATTCAATCAAGCCACCCTAAACTAGCTCCTCCATCTCCTTTTCTTTTTTTCTCACTTCCATGGACCCATTATTGAGAGAGTTTAGAAATAAAGTAGTAGCTCATGAAAATCACATGACCCTAGGGCTGTCATATTGGCTTGTTGTTCGTAAACAGCTCATGTTAGAAGTTCGCTAAGCAAATGAGCTGAACACGGAAAATTTTTTTGTGCTCGATATCTAAACGAGCCGAACACAAACAACAATTTGTTCGTTCATGTTCGGTTCGTTTTGATGAGTATTATTAACTCCTACGGCTATGTGATTACAGCTGTCAAAACGACTCGTGTTCGACTCGTTAAGCAAACAAGTTTGAAAGGAATAATTTTTTTGTATTCGATATATAAACGAGCCAAGCTTGAATAATGATATTTAATAACGAGTTTAACACGTGCTGAGCCTGAGGTCACTCAAGCTAAAGCTCATTTACACCCTTAGATGCCACTAAAGGAGCTTATTATGAACAAAAGGTTTTAAGGAAAAAACTTAAGTATAAATATGCTACATTAATAATTCTTTTTTTACATATTTTATTTATGAAACTACTTATGAAGAGTTCTTGAAAGTCATGCTAATAAAGGGCATCCAAATCATTTGCATGCTTTAAGGAAGAATAATACAATACTTTATTTATCATATATTATATGAAAATAAATTGTTACAATAAAAATATTGATACCCGCCTGATAGAAGACTTGATGAAATAACACAACACACTCATCTTAAACCTAAATTCTTCCGACTCTATACCTCACAAAAATCGCCCTCTTAGTTCTCTTAAGATTGAAAGTATGACATCCTTTTTCATTCTCCAGCTTTATGCCTAGAGACACCTGTTGTTATCCACCAATCTTGACATGGGCACCTGGCATGCATCTATGAGTCATGGGATTATACTAGCATTCTTATGACTTATACCATGGGATGGGCACATGGGATTACACTACGCACTTGGAATTATGCTTTGCTTTATCTCCTCGACCGATGATACCACTGAATTGTTGGGGAGCATTTACTATTGAAATGGTTGGCAAAGATACACCTCCGAGTGAGGACTTCTACAAAGAACCTGAACCTTATTGAGGGCATTCTTTGTAATCCTTCAAAGTACTTAGCAACCTTTAATTAAGTTAGTACCACTTAATTTTACTCAATACTCAACTAAATTGAGTCAATTCACCCTGATTGTTGTCCCATCCTCACGGGTTGGCGAAGAGAGATAAATAGAATACTTGGTCTATTACAATTTACCATCCTGAGTAAATTTTGTTATCGAAAATTTTAGTTTAGATGTTGAAAAGAGGTGTTTCGAGTTATTTGTTGTGCAGTCTAGTTCTTCTAGAGTATCATTGCCATTAGAATATATTTATGGAGAAGTTCACCTTGTCGGTTCAAAATATGCTCATGTACTTCTTTGTAGTTCAAATTGGGTTGCGTTGGCATCACATTAGGGTTATTAAGGATGACATGAGTTGGATCAAACACAACATTTAAGAGACGATATGAGAAAAAAAAATACTCACACATCCTGCAATTTGATTGATAACACTACCCGGCAAGTGACAAATACTACCCGCTCCACTATTTCAAATGTTCCTGTGTATCATGGATTGAATTTATTTGCTTGATTGCGTACTTAATTCTTTTAGTAGGGATGGTTTTGGCGATAATTTATCCTAACACATAATTGAAGACCTCAGTGTTTTGAGTTAATTGTGCTTTCATTTTGGAGCTTAAACTTTATGTATTCATTCCTTGATAGTTTTGATATTTTGTAAAGTGTCATGATATATGTTTTATGATAATCTCTCATTATCTCAACTCTTGCTAACACGTCAACAATTAGCATTTCTTCTCATACAATGATTAATATGCTATTAGATTGATAGCTATTATTGTTGGCAAATTTTTTTTAACATAAATGTCACTGAATCCTTGATGAAATTAAGCACACACATTTTGAATAGATCTTGGATTGAATAATTTTTCTGATTGTTCATCAATTTTTTAAGAAGAAATATTGAAATTGAGTTGCTTCCTGAACTTCTTGAGTTTATCTCCATAGTCTTAAGATAAACCAATTATCTTAATATAATATGATGATTTTTGGGATCGTGAGATCAAATGACCTTGTTCCTGATCAACTAAGCAAGTGGGTTTACATTATGTGTTTGCTAAATAGATAAGAAATGGTTAATGTTCGTCATTTAATTTACTATCACCAAAATCATATATTATGACATCAGGATAAATTTGACAATCTTACAACGAAATCCACAGTTGTCTTACCATTCCACTCTGGCACAGGCAGATTTTTCAGTAATTCGCCCAATCTTTGGTGGTCGGCTTTGACAACTTCGCATGTCATGAATATGTTTACCAACTCAGCAACATCTCTCTTTATTCTAGGCCGGTAGAATCTTGGCTTTTGATCTTGGCACTTTTGGACACCATGATGAATAGTGTACTTTGAATAGTGCGCCTTGCTTAGGATCTTCCTTCTCTAATCTCCACTACTCAATGCACACAATTAGCTTCCAAGTTTCATCGATTCTCCTGCATTTAGATGAAATTTTATTTATCTTTCCTCTATAACTTTGTGTATCCACTCGACTTATATCAAGTTTTCTCTAAGCTGGTTCTTCCATGTGGGGATGATAGTTGTTACATTTGATCTCCCGTTGAAATGATTGAGATAAAACTTTCTGCTAAGTGCATAAGCTACCATGTTCACCTTCCCCGGATGATATTGAATTTGCAAGTCATAGTCTTCTTGTAGCTTGAGTATTTTTTTTTCCGAATGCTGAGGTCTTTCTAAGTGAACCTAAACTTCATGCTTTTATGGTATGTGAAGATTTCTACTCAAACTCTATAGAAGTAATGTGTCCATATCTTTAATGCAAATAATATGACTATCATATCAACCTACCTTTTTGCATCATCACGCTTCTAGTCCTTGTATAGCGTTGTTGTTGTAGGCGTGATCCATAGGTTCTTTCAGGAAGAGTAAGAATGACACTCCTTCAAAATTTGGAAGTTCTTCTCGTATGGTTCCAATCAAACTTAACAATGTTCTATATCAATCTAGTCAAATGTTAACTATTCCAAGAAAACGATTTATTTATCATCAGTTGTATCTTGCTAACCCAAAAAGTTGTGAACTTTGACTACATTAAAAAGTCTTGGTCATTTGATTGCGTGCCCATCTTCTAGGGATCCAAGGATATGCCTAAACCAACTAAGATGGCCCCAGAAGGAAACATTGTCAACTTAAAATCTGCAGTTAGAGAACCTAACATAACCATCAATTTGAAAGCTGATTTTTTGCGGTTAGTTGAATCCAACTCCCAACCAAACTGAAAATTGGAAAAAGTGACCTATTCATAAACCCGCTATTGCCTTCATTTCTTCTTTGTACTATAGAGTTTTTCGTTTAGTGTTCACGACCTCCTTCATTTGTCCTTCACGTTCTAGGATTTTTGTTTAGTGCTTTATATGTATATTGAGGGGAGCGACATTGACGAAGCATGACTACAATAAATCCGCATAGCACTCAGCAGAGCAAGTTTGAAGATGGAAAGTCAAAAAATTGGTGTCAAGAATGAGGGATCCAATAATGAAATGGAGGTGAGTTTAGATGTCATTGAAATTATAACTATTTTGTATTGCTTGAAGTGTTATGTAGTTTGAATCAATGTATTTTGATATTGGTTTATCATGTTTAAACTATACATAGTCTTCTTTTGCAGGATGAATCAATGTTTTTGATATTATACGCTTTAATTTATTTCTCACATTAGAAGAGCAAAATATATGATTCATTTATGTAAAAAAAAAACACAAT
This sequence comes from Phalaenopsis hybrid cultivar, assembly GCA_002079205.1. Lineage (NCBI taxonomy): Eukaryota > Viridiplantae > Streptophyta > Magnoliopsida > Asparagales > Orchidaceae > Phalaenopsis > Phalaenopsis hybrid cultivar. Next base: position 434,134 of record JXCR01148729.1, on the reverse strand, counting down.
ACCACTATTTTAAAAAAAAATTGGTAAATGTTTTTTGAATAATAATTTTCAAACAAAGAAGGTGCATAGCAGCATAATCTATTGTTTCTCACATCAGATGAGTAGAAGATATCGTTCAACAACAACAACAACAACAAAGCCTTAATCCCACTACATGGGGTCGGCTACATGAATCTTTTTTCTCAATTGTGTCCTATTTAGTGTCATATTTTCATTTAGTTCTAGTAAATTAAGATCATTTTTAATACAATAAGCCCAAGTCTTCCTAGGTCTACCTCTGCCTTTCTTAACACAAGTCGAATCTAAAACATCTACTCTCCTAATTAGATCATCAAATGGTCGTCGTTTAATGTCACCAAGTCATCTAAGTCGCCTTTCTCTAATTTTGTCTGTCACAGGAGCTACACCAACCCTATCACTGATATCATCATTTCGCATTTTGTCTCCAAGTGTAAAGCCATTCATCCACCAAATCGTTCTTATCTCGACAACACTTAACTTATTATTATGCTTCTCTTTTAAAGGCCAACATTCAGCGCCATATAGCATTGCAGGTCTCACCACCGTCTTATATAATTCTCCTTTCTGCATTCAGCGCCATAGAGCATTGCAGGTCTCACCACCGTCTTATAAAATTTTCCTTTCAGTGTTCAGCGCCATAGAGCATTGCAGGTCTCACCACCTTCTTATAAAATTTTCCTTTCAATCTAAGTAACCATTTAGAGCATTGCAGGTCTCACCACCGTCTTATAAAATTTTCCTTTCAGTCTTAGCGGTACTTTCGAATCACACAAAAGGCCCGAAGCATTCCTCCACTTCAACCAACCAACTTGAATTCTACTATTAATATCCCAATCTATATCACCATCGCTTTGAACAACGTACCCGAGATATCTAAATAGTTCAAACCAACTTGAATTCTACTATTAACATCCCCATCTATATCACCATGGCTTTGAACAACGGACCCAAGATATCTAAATCATTCACACTTTTAATAATTTGATCACCCAAAGTCACACTTTTGTCACTAGAGCTATTACTACTAAAATTACATTGAATGTATTCAATAATAATTTGATCACCCAAAGTCACACTTCTGTCACTAGAGCTATTACTACTAAAATTACATTCCAACTATATTGTTCATTTGTGTAAAAAAAATCACAATAACACCATAATACCATCATTTTTTTAAAACATTGTAACACTCTTTAGTAGCAATTTTCAAACAAAGAATGTTTTTAACATTATAATCTATTATTTCTTACATCATAGGAGCAGAAGATGCGGTTTATTTGTGTCAAAAATCACAATACCACCATAATATTACTATTTTTTTTCTAAATCTTGTTAACATTCTTAAGTAGCAATTTAAAAAAAAATTGCATAACATCATAATTTATTGTCTCACATCAAAAGAGTAGAAGATACAATTCATTTGTGTGAAAAACCACATTACTACCATTTTTCTAAAACTTGGTAACACTTTTTTTGTAGCAATTTTCAGAAAAATAATGTAAATAATGTCATAATCAATTGTTTCTCACATCAGAAAAACAAAAGATATAATTCATTTGTGTCAAAAATCATAATTCCACCACAATATCGTTATTTTTTTAAATCTTGATAACACTATTTTTAGTAAATTTCAAACAAATGAGGTGCATAAAATCATAAACTATTATTTTTCATATAGAATGAGCATTAGATATGGTTCATTTATATGAAAAATCATAATACGACCATACTATCACCCTAATATTATTTTTATAAAATTTGGTAACAAATAAGGTGCATAAAATCACAATCTTTTGTTTTTTGCATCAGAGCATAATATATTGTTCATTTGCGTGAAAAATCACAATACAATTATTTTTCTAAAACTTTGTAATAATACTTTTTAATAATAATTTATAAACAAGAAAGGTTCATAACATCATAATCTATTATTTCTTATATCAAAAGAGAATAAGATATGGTTCATTTGTGTGAAAAAAAAACATATTATTGCTATTTGTACCATCATTTACATTGCATTTATACCATTATTTTTCTAAAACATGATAACATATATTATCTTGTTTAAATTATATATATGTGCAGTTTTGTTTACTAAGAAATATGGGTAATGAACCAATTATAGACATATTGTATGGCACTATTGTGCATAATAAAAATGAAGTATATGGTTTATATTGTGGCTTATGCACATCTAGTTGTATTTTTTAATTGAAATGACCATGTCTGTTATTGGTCAAATTCAAATAGTATAAAATCAAAAGATTTTTTTGTGGCAAAACTGATTTTAAAAGGGAATATAATCTTAATAGCATTGTGAAGTTTAAAAATCAGACATCGTGACTGGGCAACCAACCATGATTCGATATGATGTTGATGTTGATGACAATTGAAATATTAGAAAATTTATAGAAAGTGATATTCATTCCTTAGCAGAGTTAGATGATCAACATCTTTTGAGATCCAACTAGAGCATCAGTGATATCAATAGAGATGTGTTGAAATCAATGACAAAAGTAAGGATTTGAGCTACTGATGCACTCAACTTTCTTGCTACGAAAATTGATGGAGTATAAAAAATGTGATTTTTTTTAAAAAAAATGCATTCAACTTTATTCAAAAAGAAAAATAAGCAATTATGGAAAAAAAATGACACTAATGTTTTAATGCAATTGTTTACAAAGAGGTAAGTTGCAGCTAGTATGTTGCATGAGATTTCTAGATTAATAAGTTGGGTAGTTTGAGCTTTTTTTGCATCGATGACATGTCAAGGGTTGATTATGACTTTTTTGGGATGTATTTGTTTTTATATAAGTTATTTATTGACTAATATAACTTAGTTTATGCACCTTTTGTTGAGATTAACCATCACTAATAATTTTTTTTTAATGAATTTTTTTTTCGGATAAGATAATTGACTCTTTTAATTGGTCATTCAAAATATTTGTTCGTATAAAGGATGACAAACATCATTTAACAATATTCACTGATCAAGATCTAACAATGACGAGAGTTATAAAAGATTTATTGTCACATACTCGTCATAGATATTGTTAATGACATATTTAAAAATTTCCTCTAATAGTACATTGCTCCACTAATAATAAGATAATAAACAATCTATTTTATATATGCATAAAAAAATGCAATTCAGAAGAGTTTGAGCAAATTTGAATTGAGAAGTTTGAAAAGAAGAACCTCCACGATAAAGTTTGGCTAGATGAGTTGTATAATATTTGAAAGAAGTGATTAGCAATATTTAATAAAGATTTATTTGACTTAATAATCTTGTCCACACAATAACGAATTGAGTCTACAAATAATGTATGTCATAGCTTCTCCAAGCCTTCAAGCTCTATCACTGATTGTTTTATGTGTCTTGAGAATGACATGTCAATATAGAGATAAAATGAAAATGATAGAGTTAGTTTTCTCGTCACTATGATCAACACTGTGTTGAGACAAGCCGCTTCTTTCTATTCAAGAAAGATATACTCATTTTTTAAGAAGAATTTCTACATAAGGTAGGTGGGATTATTGTAGAAGATCTAATAGTATTTCTTCGAAATATTACATAAAAAATTGGATTATAAGGGGACAACCATATATTGGATTTTTGATAAAATTACTTTTGATATAAGTTGTAGTTATAAGAAATTTAAAATGTTAAGATTATTATATATCCAATGCATCAAAGTTTTCAACAAACAAAATATAAAGAAGATGTCGGACAAATGTCTCTTCTTACAATGGTCTTTAGGTGTTAATAGAGATTTCTATTTTGAAAATTATTACAGATATCTCAAAGAGTTACTGATGAATGATTTTTCAAGTGGTCATATTTCAAACTCACATTCATAAATATAAATATCAAATAAGCACCTAGATCCACGACAATCAAGAGTTTGAACAATATATGATGGTGGCATTGAAAAAAATGTCTAATGATGTTGACTCGATATTGACTAAAAAATCATATCATTCAAGTACAAACCTAACCAGAAGAAGTTCAAGAAGCAAAAATGCAGCGAAACAGTAAAGGACCCAACAAATATAATGTTATGATACAGTTTGTTTTAAAAATCTAGTAAAATTGTGTTAAACATTGTAAATGTAATAATTAAAAAGTTGATGATGAACTGGTGAAGCATGTATTAATGAATTTCCTTATAATTTCATGACGCATATCCTTGTGTGTTTTTCTTGATAGTGAATTGTTTTAAGGATTATTTTCTCGATTTTAATTCCCCAATCAAGAGAGTCCAATACTGATTATGAATCATGGTATGTATAAGAGAATTGATATGAAAATATATAATTATCTATAAATGATGTTCTAACAACAAATAAATTTAATGGATGATTTAATAACAAGTATAATTTTTACTCTTAGTTATATTTTTCTTTTCCAATACCCTTTCAACCTAGTATTAGAAATATCTTTTGGACTTATCTTTGTCGGGTTCTTTATTTTCTCACAACATTCTTTCTTCTAGTTCTTCTTTTTGTTAGCCTTGTGCTTGAATGAAGGTGATTTCCCAATCAATATTGAGTTAACATGGTTGGAAATTTTTTTCAACGCGTCCAACATATATTGTTCAACCTCTTGATTGCTCTAAGCCATGGTACTTATTTTATATGAATATTTATGAATGTAGGTTTGAAATACGGTACCTTTTGAAGAATCGTTCTTCATCTGCATTCTTTGAAATATCTATAACAATTTTGAAAATAGAAATTGCTCATAACACCTAAAAACCATAGCATGAAATTTTTTTCCGATATTTTCGCTAAGTTTTCTTTGTTGAAACTCTCTCAGTGGACACATAATAATCTCATCATTTCAAATTTCTTGCAATTACAGTTTAATCAAAAGTTATATTGTCAAATTTAATTGTTTAATATTTGGTTGTTCACTTATATTTCAAATTGTTTATGTAACATTTTGAAATACTATTATTAGATACATCTGCATCAAGCTCATTTATCATATGCAGAAATTCTTCTTAAAAAAATGAGTACATTTTTTTTTGAATTGAATGAAGCAGCTTACTTCAGTGCATGACTTCACTTAATAACGAGAATAATTGCAGGTTGACCAAATATGAAATTCTCATCATTTTCATTTTGTCTCCATGTTAACATGATATTCTTAAATCTTATAAATTAATCGGTGAGAGTTTGTAGGTATGGAGATATCGTAACATACAATATTTGTAGACTCAATTTGTTGTATGAATAAGATTCACAAGGCAAATAATTTTTTATTAAAGATTGTTCACCACTTCTTTCTAATATTGTACAGATCTAGCTAAACATTAACGTGGAGGTTTTTTTTTAAGCATCCTAGCCCAAGTTTGCTCAAACTCCTGTTCTGAATTGCATTTACTCATGCATGTATAAATGATATTATTTTTATTTTATTACCAGTGGAGCAATGTACTTTTGAAGGAAATTTCTTTAATATATGTTATTTTTCATAATCTATGATGAGTTTTTGGCAATTGATCTTCTATAGCTCTCGTAATTGTTTGATCATGATTAGTGAATATTATTAAATGTCATTTTTCATCCATTATAGAAACTAATGTTTTGAATAACCAATCAAATGATTCAATTGTCTTTTTCGGTAAAAAATCCACTTCAAAAAGAACATTTTGTCGGTGATGGTTAACCCCAACAAAAGGTGTATAAATTAAGTTATATTTATTCAACTTGTATAATTTTTTTTATTCCAAAGCAGTCATAATTAACCATTAACATGTCATCGCTCCAAAAAAAAACTTATCAAATTACCCGACTCAACAATCTGAAAATCTCATGCAAACATACTATTTGCAGCTTGTTTCTGTGTAAACAATTGTATTAAAATATTGATATCATTATTTTTAATCTTTGCTCTTCTTTCCTTTTGAATAAAATTGAATGTATCTCTTTTTTAAAATTCAACATTTTCTACTCCAAGTTTCATAGCAAGAAAATTGAATGTATTAGTTGCTCCAATATTTACTTCTGTCGACGATTTTAGCACTTCTCTATTAATATAACTAATGCTTTGGTTCGATCTCAGAAGATATTGATAACATAACTCTGCTAAGGAATGATTATGATTTTCGATAATTTTTTTATTAATCTTTTAATTATCATTATCGTCATCAATGTCATATCGAATCATGGTTGGACAACTTATGTTATCTTTCATAATCTATGATGAGTATGTGACAATTAATCTTCTATATCTCTTATAATTGTTTAATCATGATCAGTGAATGTTATTAAATGATGTTTATGATCTATTATATGAACAAATGTGAATAATTTATTGAAGAAGTCAATTGTATTTTCTGATAAAAATCTAATTCAAAAAGAATATTTTGCTAGTGATTGTTAACCCCAACAAGAGGTGCACAAATTAAGTTATATTTATTCAACTTGTATAAAAAATTACGTCTGAAAGCATTCATAATTAGCCCTTGACAAGTCATCGCTTAAAAAAAAACTCTTCAACCTACTGACTCATCAATATGAAAATCTCATGCAAACATACTATCTGCAACAGGTTATTTAATATCTGGTAACATTCTTTCTTCTGTCATCTTTTTATTAGGCTTGTGCTTGAATGAAGGTGATTTTCCATTCAACATTGTTAGACATTTTTTCACCGCCTCGAACATATATTGTTTAGCCTTTTGATTGCTTTGGGTATTGTTATTGATATGAATATTTATGAATGTGGATTTAAAATATGACATCTTTTGAAGAATCATTCTTCATCTGCGACTCTTTGAAATATGTATAACAATTTTCAAAATAAAAATCTCACATAGTATCTAAAAACCATCGCATGAGGAGATATTTCTCCCGTATATTTATTATATTTTTTTGTTGAAAATTCTAACACATTGGACGCATAATAATCTATTATTTTAAATTTCTTGTAACTACGGTTTAAGAAGTTATTTTGTCAAATTTAATAGTCCAACATTTGGTTGTTCCCTTATAACCCAAATTGCTTATGTAATATTCTGAAAGACTATTATCAGATACTTTTACATCAAACCCATCTATCATATGCAGAAATTCTTCTTGAAAAAATGTGTACATCTTTCTTGAATAGAAGGAAGTAGCTTGCTTCAAAACATGGCTTGACTTAGCAACGAGAATAATTGCAGATTGACAACATATGAAGTTCTCATCTTTTTTATTTTGTCTCCATGTTAACATGATATTCTCAAATCCTATAAATTAATCGGTGATAGAGATTGTAGGTTTGGAGATACCATTACATATAGTATTCGTAGACTCGCTTTGTTACATGAATAAGATTTACAAGCCAAATAAATCTTTATTAAAGGTTGTTGACCACTTCTTTCTAATATTGTACAATTCATATGGTCAAACATTAACGTGGAAGTTCTCTTTTTTCATGCATCTTAGCCCAAGTTTGCTCAAACTCCTCTTTTGAATCACATTTACTCATGCATATATAAATCATATTATTTTTTATTTTATTATCAGTGGAGCAATATACTTTTCAAAGGAATTTCTTAAATATATGTTATTTTTCATAATTTATAATGAGTATTTGGCAATTAATTTTCTATAGCTCTAGTAATTGTTTGATAATAATCAGTGAATATTTTTTAATAATGCTTCTCATTCATTATACAAACAAATATTTTGAATAACCAATTGAATGAGTCAATTGTCTTTTTCGATAAAAAATCAACTTAAAAAATAATGTTTTGTCAGTGATGATTAACCCCAATAAAAGGTGCATAAATTAATTTATTCAACCTATATCAAAAATTATATTTTAAAGCATTGATAATCAACCATTAACATGTCATCGCTAAAAAAATAAAGAATCATCAATCTGGAAATTTCATGCAAATATACCATCGACAGTTTGGCTCTTTGTGGAACATTAATATCACTATTTTTAATTCTTGCTCTTCTTTTCTTTTGAATAAAATTGAATGAATCTTTTTTTAAAAAAAAATTTTCTACACCAATTTTTGCAACAAAAACATTGAATGTATCAGTAGCTCCAATCTTTACTTTATCATTGATATCGGCACACCTCTATTAACATTACTGATGCTTCGGTTGGATCTCAGTAGATACTGATGACATAACTTTGCCCAGGAATTATTATGATTTTCTATCAATTTTCTTTATCTTTCAATTGCCATCAGCATCGATGTCATATTGAATCATGGCTGGACAACCAGCCTTGATGTCTGCTTTTTTAAACTTCACCATGTTCTTTTTAACTTTATATTCTTTGAATTTGACCAAGTCGTGATATGGTCCCTCAAATAAAAAATTTAATATGATGTGCATGAACACAATAGAAGCCGCATTCTAGGCTTGGAGATCTACTTTCTCCACCTAATTACTCTTTCTTTGCACTACAACTCCTTATTTTTCAGTAGCTGCCTGAGTAACTTTAACATTATAAAAAAAAAAAGGGTTATTTGTTTAATTAACAAACTTTCTGTAGTAGTTAGCTCCACCACCAAATCTACCATCTAGCATGTGATTTGTCTCTCAACACTGAGGGAATGCTGTTAAGGATAAAGGCTTCTTCTTATCCTAAGCCTCAAATCTTTCCAATGATACTAAAACATCAGTTCTAGAACTCCATTTTTAAGCACCAGAGGTTTGCTTTAAAACTAATTGCATTTCGGTCAGCTTTATTTTATATAATTAATTTCAAATATTTGGTGATAAATGTCATTATTAGACTATTTATAATTCCTTTTTTTTTTTGACATTTTTTTTTAATATTTTTGCAGCCTTTTGATTGGTTAAAGAAGCAATTCCAGAAGCCAGAGGCTGAGAAATGATTTATATTTTTTGCATTTTTGGGTGCTAATAAAAGGTGGAAAATGAATTAGTGAATCTGAACCTGCGGAACAGCGGAAGGAACGCCGAGCACTTTCTTTTGAGAAAACTATATTTTTAATTTCAGGATTAAATAACTTCAATATATATGCTTTTTGAACTCTCTGTTTCTTTCCCCCATTCACATTAAGGGCTTGTCCAGTTGTGCTGCCTGATTTATCTTGGAACCATGCAGTTGGTTTAAGATATTCCAGACATTTATTATTATTATTATTATTATTATTTATTTTGATGAGCTATAAATTATAGGAAGATTTGCATACATATCACTCAATTTCTATGTATTTACAAAGATTTTGGTGGTGTAAATAAAAAAATAAAATAAAATTTGGGTGTTGGATATGTAAATACATGGGAATTAGACGGTATGCAGGCTTAAATGGTTTGTTTGGGGCAGCTTGTGCGTGGCTTATCCTGAAACACGGCCCGCGGGTTGACTGCCACGACCTGCGTTTAATGTAAAAAACTCAAACGCAGCAGACAACGTTTTCGAAAATGCTGTCGCATTTATAAGCTGTATAAGCTGCCTCAAACGGGCCCTAAATTTGATTTATCTTCTTTAATTAAGGATTCAAGCATGCTTTTAAAAATTGGATTGGACCGGCTGGTACGACCAGTTCAGTTATGAATTATATTTGCAGTTGTTTCAGAATTATTTCTGTATAAAATTAGGATTGATCCGGTGAATTGGTGAGATTTCTAAAGAGTTGATCGGTTCAAATATTGTCAAGTTTTTGTCTTTTATTTTGATTAAATAGAAATAAAATATTTAAATTAAAAATAAAATAATATCTTATTTAAATTTTTTTTATTTAGAATATTGTTCGATGGGGATTCAAATGTTGAGAATGTCATTTAAATTTGAAAAGATGTTGTGGCCATTTACATGCACGCCACAAGATTAATATATATGCAACACCTAAACTCTACCATTTACAAGTAGGGGTGTAAACGTACTGAACACGAACAAACAAAGCTTGTGTTCGTGTTTAGTTCGTTTGAAATTTAGTTTGTTTGAAATAAGCTCATGTTTGAAATTGTTCGTGAAGT